>CAVMBJ020000076.1:0-38967 GCA_963675895.2 Styela plicata
ACGACCATAATCAATAAAAATACGCTAATACCTCCGCATGAAGTTGAGTACCACGGACAAAATGGCTCTAAAATGCTCATATCCCCACATGAGGTTGAGTACCACGATAGTAATGAGTCTATAAATACGCTAATATCCCCTCATGAAGTTGAGAACCACGGTCATAATGGCTCTAAAAATGCTCATACGCTAATACCATGACAAAAGTTACTCTAGATTCACTAATATCCCTCATGAATGTGATTTCCAAAGCAATGATGGCCAGAAATTCACTAAAATATCCCTTTACGAAGTTGGGTATCACGGCTATAACGGGCCTAAATACGCTAATATCCCCTTATAAAGTTGAGTACCACGATCATAATGGCCCTAAAAATGCTCATATCTCCTCCTGAAGTCGAGTACCAAAGCCATATTGGACAGAAATACACCAATGTCCTCTTACGAAGTTGAGTTCCATCGCTATAATGGGCCTAAATACGCCATATCGGTCAGACATACACCAATTCCCCTTACGAAGTTGAGTTTCATGGCTGCCACGACCATATAATGAGCTTATATCCCCTCATAAAATTGCCGTGGTTTGAGTACCACGGCCATAATGGCTCTAAAAATATCCATAACTCCACATGAAATTGAGTACCAAAGCCTGTAGGCCAGAAATAAATTTAGGTACAAATTACGAAGCTTAGAACTACGGCTATAATAGACCTATTTACGTTTATATCCCCTCCTGAAATTGAATACCACGAACATAATCACTCTAAATACGTTAATATCCACTCCGGCCAATGCTCATATTTCTTCATGAATTTTAGTACCAAAGACAAAATGGCCAGAAATACGCTAATATCCTGTTACAAATTTAAGAACCACAGTTATATTGGGCTTAAATACGCTAATATCCCCTTATAAAGTAGATTATCACGGCCATAATAACTTTAAATAGGCTAATACCCCATCATGAAGTTGAGTATCACGGCCATAATCGCTCTAAAAATCCTCATATCAAAGCATTGTTGACCAGAAATACGCAAATATCCCCTTATTAAGTTGAGTACCACGGACATATCGGACATGACTACCCTAATATCTATCATGGAATCGAGTACCTCGGTCATAATGGACCAAAAATATTAATATTTACCATATGAAGTTGATGAGTACCACGGCCATAATGACTGCAAATACGCTAATAAACCTCTCATGAAGAGTACCACGACCATAATGGGCTATATACCGTAATGGTCCCTCATGAAGTTTGAAACTACAATCACAAAGAATCTAAATACGCTAATATCCAATCATGAAATTGAATACCACGGTCATATTGGTTCTAAAATTGCACGTATTCCCTCATGAATTTAAGAACCAAAGCATTATTGGCCAGAAAAACGCTAAGGTCCCCTTACGAAGTTGAGTGCCACGGCTCTAATGGGCCGAAATACGCTTCGCCCTTCTCCCCGATGAAGTTGAGTACCACAACCATAATGTCTCTAAATAAGTTAATATCCCCTCATGCAGTTGACTACCACGACAATAAAGGGTCTAGATACGCTAATATTCCCTTATGAAGTTGAGTACCACGACCATATTTACTATTAATATACTAATATCTCCTTATGAAGTTGAGTACCTTGGTCATGAGGGTTCTAAAAATGCTGATATCCTCTCGTGAATTTGAGTACCACGAACTTAATGATTCCAAATACGCTAATAAAACCTCATGGAGTTGAGCACCACATTGGGCCAAATTCGCCAATATCCCCTCATGAAGTTGGGAAGTACAACCATAATGACTCTGAATACGCCAAATATCCCTTATGTTGATATCACGGCCCTAATGGATCTAAATACACTGATATCTCATCATGAAGTTGAGTACATCGGCCATAATGGTTCTAAAAATGCTCATATCCCCGCATGAATTTGAGCATCACGGTGAATATGACTCTAATTACGTAATATCCATCCCTCATAAAGTTGAGTACCACAGCTATGAATTAGCTCTACAAATACTCAAACACTAACCCCCCCTCATGAGTTTAAGTAACCACGACCATATTAAAATCATTAAAAATCACTAATATCCCTTTACGAAGAGCTTGAGTATCACCAGAATAATGGGTCTCATAAATATTCTGCTATCCCTTTATAGAAGTGTGAGTAATCACGGAGCCAAAACAAGGACTCTAAATACGCTAATTTCCCCTCAGGCAGTTTGGGACCCACGGCCTTTATTACTGGAAAAACAATTAATACGCCCTCATGAAGTTGAATTACCATGGCATTTTTAATCGAGACTAAAGACGCTAATGTCGATCCTCATTAAAGTTCGGAAATCCAAATCATTATTGACTCTGAATATGATAATAATACAAAGCATAGAAAGTGATAACCAACGAGGCCATACACCGGCATCTAAATATGCACATAATCTCCTCATTAAAATATGAGTCAAACAAGCATTCTTGGCCCAGATAATAACAAGCACTTCTCACGCTTTACGATAGTCGTGTTCCATGGGTTACCACGGAACCACCATAAGGCGTAATATCCCCTCGATAAAGTTGTGTAATACGGCCAGACATGGCCCTAAAAATGTTAATACAACCTCCATGAAGTTTTAAGTACCCAGAACCATATACATCATACACCTAATAGTATCTTTGACGAGAAGTGAGGTCCATGGCTAGTCAATGGACATCCTAACTAGCCTGACTTCAACGACCATTTAATGCGCAAAATAATATACCTCATTGAAGTTGAGCATCAACGGCCTTAACTGGCTCTTAAAAATCTTCATATCCCCCTCATGAATTTGAGTAAAGTATAGTACCAAAGCTTATAATGGCCAGAATATCCGCGAATATCATGTTACGAAGTTGGTTGCCCTTACCTCACTGACTCTAAATTCGCTAATATACAATCATAAATGTGTTATCTACCACGACCGGGGGGGAATGATGAAAAACCGCTAATAATCCTGCTCAAGAAGTTGTGCATCAAAGCCTTGTAAGGCCCGAAAATACGCTATTAACCCTTTGATAAGTGGAGTAACCACCGTATAATCGGGGTCAAATTACACTAATACCCACTTCATGAACTTGACTTGACACGCACCATTATAAGTGATTATAAATACTACTGAGATCCGCTCCAATAAGATGAGTAGCACGACCAAAATGCGGCTAAATACGCTGATGTCCCCATCGTTGAAGTTGGATACACGGCTGTAACTGGGTAATTACGCTTCGATTATCTCCCCCCCATGAAGCATTGAGTAATCACGACCATAATCACCCCTAAATACACTGACAACTCTAGCTCCTGAAGATCGAGAGTACCACGGGACATAATGGCCTTTAAAATTTCTTGAATTTCCCATTATGCAGTTGAGTACAACGACCAAGAATGACTCTAATTAACCTAATTTCCCCGCCTTAAGTTCACGTACAACGCCATATCGACAAGACAGATCCGCAGCAACCACGGCCACATTTACTACCAATACACTAATAGCCTCCCAGAAGTCTGAGTCTAACCCACGGCATCATTGAACACTTTTAATACCGCTATCATTCCCCTCTAAGTCCGAGAACCACGCCATATAACTGTAATATACACTACTAACTTCACATAAAATTAGAGTCCTCACGGTCATAAGGGTTTTCAAAATGGTGATATCCTCTCATGAAGTCGATATATACCACTAAACATACGCCTGACTTCTACAGTACGACTACATACCTACATTCCCCTCATGAAGTTGTTGTACCCCGCAGACACCATGGGCTAACATTTTGCCACTGTCGCCCCCATTGAATATGGGAAAGTTACAAACCATAATAATCTCTCCTCGAAGCAAGTTGAATACCCCGCACCCACGGCCACAATGGCTCTAACACTATGCTCATCAAACCTATATGACGTTGAGTACCCACCCCACACTCACAGCCATATTTGACCCTAATATACACTAATATCCGTCTCCTCATAAAGTTGAGTAACAGAAAACGGCCATAATAGTTTCTAAAATATCTCATATATACCCCCTTCACATGAATTCTGAGTACCCACACATAAATAATGTGGACATCAAAATAACGCTAATATCTATCATCCCTCATCAAGTTGACAGTTCCTATGAGCCACTAATGGGCTCCTAAAAATGAAATCATACGCTTAATACCTACCTACATGAAGATTTGGCGTACCACTGACGAATGACTATACTGCTAAATTCACTAATATGATCTCCCTTTACTAAGTTGAATACTCCATCAGGCTAACAATGGGCCTAATATACGCCTAATATTTCCCTCTAATATATTTGAGTACCCACTGGTCACGATGCTTGGACTCTTACATTATGCTAATATGCGTACAAAACATGCGAATAACCGCATCCCAATATTACATTCATAAAAAATGCATCGTATTTCCTTTCCTCTTCCCCCGTCATGAATTGAAAACCACAAGGCAGAGTCCGTCGGGCCAGAACTTACGAAGCGCAATAAATAACCCCTTACGCAAGTTTAGTGCCCACGGCCATAAATGGCT
This sequence comes from Styela plicata, assembly GCA_963675895.2. Taxonomy (NCBI): domain Eukaryota; kingdom Metazoa; phylum Chordata; class Ascidiacea; order Stolidobranchia; family Styelidae; genus Styela; species Styela plicata. Next base: position 4,564 of record CAVMBJ020000076.1, read on the forward strand.
TTTAAAAAATGCTCATGAAATCCCACCACATGAATTTAGTACCAAAGCTATAATGGAGTAAGCACATACACTAAGTATCCCACTTCTCCGAATTGAGTACCACGCCCACAAAGACTAAATAATAGCCTATGATGATTTTTTAGCTATCCAAAGAGGCCCATTGTGGCTGGAATTCCGCTCAATGGTCCCCATCATGAGAAGTTTCGAACTACAATACAACCCTATTGACTTCTGAATAACAATAATTTTTCCTCATGAAGTAGAATACCAGCGGCGCAAGTGGCCATTAATGGGAATCACTAAGAATCGCCTCGTATACCCCTCATGAATGTTAGAGTAACCGCTAACGCCTTAGTCGCAGAATTAACAGCTTATTTTCCTTCCCCCCGTACGAAGTTTGACGTAATCCACGTCTATAATGGGCTCTGAATAGTGCTCCATAACCCCACATGTAGTTGAGTGCCCCTCCCCAACGACCATAATCGCTCTAAATCCGCAAATGAAGTTGAGCACACGTCAAGGTCATAAATGCTCAAAAAAATGCTCATATTCCTCTCATGATTTTCGAGTTAAACCAAAATCATATGGCCAAAATATACGCTAATTATGTTCCTTATGAAGTTGGATACCACCGCTACAGTGGGACTATTATACGCGTAATATCTCAGTTCTTGAAGTTTTGAGTGCCCACGACCATAAATGAACTGCTAAACACACTTAATGGAGGTACGAAACAACAACGAGTTTCAGGAATATTTTTTTCCACATGGAATAACCACCCAACGTGACCTGTTTTCTTGGAGTTTTTCTATTAAATGCGCAAATCCATAGCTCACCCCAGCCGATACTGCCCACCCCAAAGGTCTAAAGGTAAATTTTTGAAAACACGATCCAATAACACAGGAACCGTATATCAATGACTCACCAAAACAAGTAATATAAATCGTTGAACAACGCTGAAACCTTCGGAAATTTATCGATAAAACTAATATATGATGGACACAGGCCAATGCTAATCACATTATAAATATATCTACAGTTAACTGATTGCAATTAAACCTAAACTAATCAAGAATATACCCTAACCTTATCACGAGCATGCCACTTAGCCCAGAAAACTATCCATACAATAACTCCCAAAACTTGAAACTCATTTAGCCAGACTGCAATAATAATCCGGCGCCCTAACACAGTCTGCTAAAACACTAAAATACCTACAAAATCGAAAATCCTTATCACGCAACAACGAGGGAAAATACAAAACGCTTTCTGGGACGCAACAAAATTCACATAAACATGTTTAGGGCATGTTTTACGTCAGGATAAAAGAGAGAGTTATCTCTCTGCGCATATTATAAAGATACACTAAAGTAGGACGAGCGAGTTTTATATCTAACATTCCGGGCCCAGATAATAAAAACATCCAGGTAAAGATATCCTCGGAAATTAAGAGATAAAACGAAGTCAAGTGAACTTTTGCACATAATGACTAGCAAACAACATCATAAGTATATACATTGAGTAGCAATGAATTACCCATTTTTAAAAAAAAAAAAAAAAAAAAAAAAAAAAAAAAAAAAAAAAAAAAAAAAAAAATAAACGCATATTCGAGTTTCAAGTGAGCAAATCTTTCTCTTATATCACAAACAAAAGAAGATTTGGATGTTCGCACCTTAACTCTGACGGATAATTCCCTGCTTATCTGGGTAAACCTCGTACCACTACAGACATGGGCCAACTGGCCGCGGGGGAGGATATCATCACACATAAGTACTAAGTCACTTGTCCTTAGATTAGGAGAGGGATGCAACCATTTTGAAACGTCCTTTGGAGCAAGGAAATAAATATTCATTTGTAAATCTCTGCCAGAATTTGACAAACATACGCTGGGACATATCTATAACCCTGTCCCTGCTATTCATCAAGCAATACAGGAAAACATCACGGGAAAAGTCAGAGTCGAGTTTAATTCTACTCAGTGCATAACAGTTAGGAGACAGGGCAGTGCAGGTCGCTCTGGGATCGGTACAAAATGCGAGTAGGAGAGGTCTCACTCATTTAAAATAGACTCCCACTGCCAGATCCCAGAAAAGGCGACCAAAGGGAATAATTGTTCAGAGGTTTATCGTCAAGCAATGTTTTTCGCAAAATCTTTCTGACTTTTCTAATCACTCCTCAACAACACGCATTTTGATGACTTGCATTGTGGTGGAGAAAAGTGCCATTGGACATTCCCTTTTGTGCAAGAGCGTCGTCATCAATTCTTGGTTCGTATTCCAATTTGCAATCCCCAATCCTTGAGAATCTTACCTTCTCGTCAATAAAATTTGTCCCATTTGTCTGAAGATACCATATAAGCTGGTTTTAGAGGCTGACGCGCAACGAACACGAGAAAAATGCTTGCAGAAAGGCAGAAATAATCTAAACTCTCAGCTACTTCTCCAGATGAACATCTCCGGGTGTAGAAAGACCAAGTTGAAAATCAACCGCTATCAACGCTTGTGTGCCACTTCTTCCAAGGTTTACGTTTATAGAGGTCTAAAATAGTCAACGAAGCCAATGAAAAGGGTTTGTTTCACGTGTACAGAATCTAGCAGCAGGCATATCTGACATCCAATGTTTGCCAGGTCTTGCAACGCGAATTTTACAGTTTTATTGCATTCATGATCAATAAGAACAGATTTTTCTAGCATGGGATATGGAGGTAGAATGACAGGATTACACTTTTGATCAAGGGGCATTTTCCGAAAGCTCGAAGTCTGCCTCCTACACGAAGATATGCCAACGGAGACATATGGGTTTACATTGTAAAAGTTTCTTCAGCAAATGGCGGGTTTGAGTTGAATTTTACTACTTAGCCCGATGTGGCACTAAGGGTGGCGCGGGGGGGGGTGGTACAAATCTCCAAATCACCTAAAAGTAACACATTTCAGAAGAACAAATCTCTTTACTGAAATTAGTTTTTAAACAATATCGAGTCCTCCGTTCTGTAACAGTAAAACAACCTGTTGTTTGGAGAGTTCCCGCGATTCAAATGCATTTAGAATCAGGTACATTTTAAATCTATAAACCAGGTTTTACAGCCGTCTACAAGTTTCTTAAATTTGGAGAAACGTAATTTCTAATACATATTAAACAATCCATTATTACGTGTTGTAGCTTGTTTCAGGAGCAACAGATCGACTGCAATTATTGTCAGGGTTTTTTTCTTGTTTTTATACTTTCACTTCCAGGAAGATATCTTCAGATCTTCAAGTGATATCAGCAAAATTGGTAAAGATTTATGTGAGACGGTAAGAATTCTCCATCTTTCTCTAGACAACAAAGGTCCATGGAACCAACATTCCGGCTTTATTTCGACACTTGTCAGGTCACTCATTCCGCGGCTTATCTAATGTCAGCAGGATTTGACCTTAAGTGTCATACGTGGATACCACTGACTATAGGTTCAGGAAAGTAAAGTGAACTTTGTATTATAGGACGATTCGCAATGAAAGTTTTAAAACGCTCTGATCTGTCTATTAATCATTTTTCAAACACTGCTCAGCGAATCCGTATAGAAGATCACAATCGGTTATCAAGCCCAAGTAAATTCCACATTCTTATTCATCGAGCACAACTCCGTCGTCATAAAACAGTCCGGCAGTTTAGTTCTAATCATATGGAATTGTGAGTAACTTTCTTTGGGCGCTACTCTTGATGAACCTTTCACACAAGTTTACATGTACATTATCCTGCAATTATCAAATCATTTCTTAAGTAAGACACAAGTACCTGTAAGCAAATTGAACTTGCGTCCACAGAACAAACATGCAAATGGTACAAGAAGTAGAAGCGAATCCATCCAGGTCTATAACAACCGTGAAAATTAAAGTCCATTAAATTTGGTAGCCTCTGAAATCCCAATCTTCTCATTTCTGTTTGAGAAGGTACCGACAATTTAAATCATCCCAGTGAAATTCTTCATAACACAGATCTTGTAATATCATTCGTCATGGCAATCAAACAACAGATGAGTGAACATAACCAAGAGGGTCGAATATTTGCGATACCATAGCCATAAAGTAAACCTACGACGAGTAGTGCGTTCGTTCACGTCGATATTGACAATTACAATAAATTGATCAGTGGTCGTCGGCAATTCCAATTCAATCCGACAGAGTACGCGAATCTTAGCGTGTCGTCTCCCCCAACTTCTTAATTCAATGTGGTTACGGGAGCTTTACTCCTGATTCGGAACAGACTCCATCCAGAACTTGTGGTTCATTGCTCATGAAAATTCCAGTTAAACAGGAATCCCTCCAGTAGCAAGCAATATAAGATCTCGTCTGTTCGCACTAAAACAGAAGCTTCTCACACACTTGTTTCTCTTGAGTTAAAGTCCGTCATCTATATAAAAATTAGAATACAACGCATATGTACGGTTTGCAGTAGGTCAGCATTTGGATAGATTGTCCTCTTGCGACTTCTGCCTGATAGCAAATGATGCAATATGTGACGGACGAACAAGAAAGTACACCGAATCTTTGCATGAGAGAGTATTCTGAGAATTGAGCAATAGGCAAGTGCAAATATCAAGTGCAGCGGTAACCATAAAATCGTAAATGAGTCCGTAACTTTATCTGTTTTTACAAGTATTCAATGAAACATTTTGACGTATGTCACATGAACAACTGCAATGGGTATTCAGGCGAAAACGCAAGAACACACCAACAAGGGAGCTTATTGAAAATCAGGTCCCAGTATAATAAATGCTTGTTTAAAAGACGGACTCACTATCAAAACTCCGCAAACCTGTCCAGAAAGACAATGCGGAATTTCCGTCTGTTCGTGTAGCATGATGCCGGTACTACAACTCCGTTCTAATCCCAGTCGGTGCCAATTCCATACATCGGGTATCCATTCTGCTAGAGCTGTTTCATATGTTCTACATTCATTTTTTTCGATGTAATATAGAGTGCAAACTCAGAATCCTTCCCCATTCTATCTTTGACTTGACAATAGAGTGGCGCACAGCCGAAAACATAATTGTATGGCACATTTGATATCGTTCAAACTTCCACAAGCAAGCCAATTTTGTAAACTAGGCTATTGACAACGCTTTAGATTGTTTGTTTCATGATTACTTAGTCGCTCGTCTCAACATCGACAGTGGATGTGTTTGAGTAGTAAATGGATCGTCATTCAAAATCAGAAAGTCCATTTCAGACTAATTTGAGAGATAGAATATTTCAAGGTTCAGTACTTCCTTCTTCACAAATGTCAAACATACAGCAGAGTATAGAAAGAAGAATCAGAAACATGTTCAATGAGTAAATTTATTTATCGTAAAAATTCATTACCATAATTAACGCATCGCAAGGGATTTCAAATTCATCAAAAAAGTTTTGTTTTTTTTGCATCGACTGAATCTTGTACATCTATTTTCAATCTTCTAAATGGTCATCTTTGCCACAAATCATCAGTAAATTGGGAAAACAACTACTCATTACATCAAAAAGCGTGTGTCAGAAAATTGAAAATGTATTTACCACAACGATCACTTTGTGAATCAAATCTACTGTCAATATCAAAATCATTGGCGCACAGAAGTTTCAATATAGTTTGGCAAATTATTTGGGTTTGTAAGCCATTGAATGATCCCGAGCCATATGACAAACCTACCCAAAGAGAATGCGAGTAAGAGCCCCTGGAGTGCCAGGCGGACCAACGCTTGAGTCAATTAGAAATGGGCAGCCACCCAGTAGCATTCAGCACCAATTAGGAGTTCGACTTTCCCATCAACAATTAGGCAGATTTCCTCCACATCACGCGGATTAGTCGAATATTTGTGAATTATGTCAGTTTTGGCAGTGAAACTCCAACATCAGAAAATTTTTAATACAAAATGTCAAAGACATTTCTTTAACCTCAACAATGGTAGATAATTTATTCATAGCCCATTGATGTGAAATGAAATCCTTTTCGCCAGCGTGAATACTGACGCCCATTCGTTGAGCGCACCATAACAAAACGTTCTGGCTTATCAAATGAAGCCTGAGTGGATCTGCCAAATCATGTAGAGCAGAAAGAAACTCCGGTGATCCTAAATCTAAGAAAGCAATGGTTGTCCTTGTGCCTGTATTATCGCGACCACCGTATTTCGACCGAGACGGCCATTAGCCTCACTGGACACTACGGATTAAGAATAGACCATAGATGAAAACAGCCGTTGCCGCATCAATTTTTAGGTAGTCTGTGGGTGAATGAATTGAATATCCACAGAACGCGAAGTACTCAATCAATGTTAATTAGTCCGCTTGTCATCATGTGTAACAGAGTATGAGATGAGGCTTACCCCAACCTTACATCAAACACCTTTTCAACTGTCTCATATAAAGACCTGCAAATTACAACTGATCCTTACTCGAACACGCCCGCCATGTCCAGTGGACAGTATTTTTCTTAAAACTATGAGCAACCGCATGAGCGGAGTGATCACCTTTGCCAAGAAAACACAATCACTATACGAGTTACTTACGAGTTAAAGGGTTCACATGTTTAATGATAATACTCAGTTTTAATCTAAATCGATTATCTTGCTTCGACATATTGAATGTTGCATATGTAGAAAAAATAGAAAATACGCCTGCTGTTTTGGCATGTTTGACCCACAGGTCGGTAAGACAAAATACAGCCAAAGCACGACTCATAAAAGGTATTAAAACATGGCGTGCTCTTGATTCAATGTGAATTTGAGTAAATGATTGAAATAAGGAAATAGCAGAGGATGACCATGACCCATTCATAACAGACAGACAGTACGCCTAATTAGCAGTATACGTTCAAAAATAGCGCAGTAAGATATTGCTGGAACAACAAGCATGCTCCCAGCATTCCCAATACGCGAGAATACGATCGTCGCAATCTCCTCATTCTGAGAAGACAAGTATATGCAAAGACACTGTTAACAATCAGTATTTTTGCATGTATTGTTCGTAGTCCGCTCATTCGAGCTTGTGAAAATAAATGTTATTGAATAAATCCAGTGCTTTATTATGCCGAAATGAAATTCAAAAGTTTTTCTTGGCAGCATTGTAAGCCACAGCTGGGTTATCATCCATTCGAGCAAATTTGTAGATAACTTTATATCTCGCTTCATTCAACCCTTGCAGTGAGCCTGCAAATTATGTTGATGCCAGAGGTGTGTCGACGGATCAGAACGTAAGATCGACCAAGTCGTATTGTAAAATGACCTTATAAACGCGTGATATTCTATACGGATCACCATTAAATTCTAATCCCCCCTATCAAAGAGTAAGGTAAGCGAAAATCTTCCTGTATATGTCCTACCGGGGGGTGGGTGGGGGCCACCGGTCGGGAGGTGGTGGGTGTCCAGTAAATACAGAGATGCATAAAGAGAAACAACAAAAGCCCAAAAAAACGACCACACAGCACATTCACGAGGGGCCGCATACAATACTCCTTAGCTTGCAGCTTTGATGAACACTAGGAAAAAGGAAACGGTGCAGCTTAGATTCATTGAGCAATGTGGGGGTTAAGTGAAGGTTTGTTCGCCTCATAACGAGGGGGTAACCGCGAACTATTCTCATACAAGGCCAGGTTGAGGAAACAGTAGCAGTGTAGTTGTGTAAAGCACTGGCAATGTTACGATTAGTGAAATTCCAAAATAATAAGAGTCCTGGTTGGAGGAATGATCGAGTGTGACCATGACTGCTTGCGTGTTTTAATAATAACATATGTTGCTTCTGATAACAAACATTTGGACCTACACTAGCGAAACCGTCATGAGGAAACAAACCGTCCTATATCACGACGAGTCTTCAATATATGTTATGACAAGGAAAGAGAGACATATCCCAGTGCTAATTATCCATGTTTGACTGAACAACATTCATACTTGAATGTGTGTTAACTGGTGGAGGGCCCAAACATCATGATCAGTCAATATGTGCCATTACAAGCAGTTTGTGGACTTGAAATCATAGAACTTTTTTGCACGCCGCCCCGCAGACCCGACCAAGGGGAAAAATTGACAAGCAGTGTTAACATTATTACCTAGGTATACCAAACATGACAAATTATAAGCAGTGATAAACATAACAATTATTCGATACTTATGGGAACAAATTTTGTATTCAGATCGTAGACATTCGATAATCTGAACAATACCTGCCTTCGTTTGTGGGCGGGGGGCAAATGCAAAACCACTCTTGATGCTCCCCGCTTGCATTGACAAATTGAGTCAGTGCATGAATATGGAGCGCGCTGATCTCCCACATATAAAGATACAGTATGCAAAACCATTGAAAGATACATTAAGGTAATAAGGCCATTTTTCCAGATACCGATGAATATTTCAGTATTATGATTTACCACAGGAGGATCAGAACTAGAATCTTTGTGGTACCCATAGTTGAAGTGCAACATTTCGCAAAGACACGAAACCTGATCTGGTTTTGAAAGCACAAACGACGTACGCCAGAAAAAGAGACTGATTATGCCGGCTGAATCTCTGTTCACTTGCCATTTTGTCAAAACGTAGAGCCCGTTGTTCTTTGGAATTCAGCTTTCATTTGCAGCCAGCGTTTTTTCGTGCTCAGACCTCAAGTCTCAGCCAATTTTTGAATTGACACAACAAATTTAGCCTCCAACATCCTGCTAGGACGACATTGATAGAATTTGATGAGCGAGAACTTTTCGTTGAACAGTTTTTGAAGAACACACAATCTGAATGAACGGGATTGCGAGATTTTTATGCGCGTGAAAACAGGGAAGTGTTTGCGGGCTACGTGGCACAACTGGCACACTAAGATCTCTATACAAGGCCAATTGTTAACTAATTGATTATCAGGTTATATACAACTTGAATCTAATCGCATATTAGCTTGTATGTGAATCAGGACCATTGAGTAGAATATACAGGTCCAAAAAAGTTTTTCCTTCCAGTCATGTACAGACTATCAAAATTACTGATGATTTGTGAAAACAACATTCGACTGGTTATCTGTGAAATCATTGTGTATAAAGCGAATTAGCTTGTCGCAATAACGTAGCAATTGGTCCAATTGCTTCTTTTCGACAAACAACGTCTTTCGTTTGATAACTAGCAACTGTAGATTACGGAAACAAAATTGTACGATCTATCAGAAGACCATTATATCAAGGGAAAACGTTTTCGAAGTCCACTGTGTTGCTAGTAAAACCGCGGCACACTGTATTCCCAAGTATTAGAATATTATTTTCTAAAAAATATTGGAGTCCCCCCCCGCCAGCCGATGTTCTCAACTAAAACTCCTTCAACCTGTCACGCCCCCCGTGGGCTGTTTCCATCGGAGTTTGTATACTGCGCAATATACCTCCTAGTCCTTTGCCAGCAATCTCTTGCCAACTAAAACGTAACAACTGTCCAAGCAGCCAACGAGCTCAGCACCATGAAACCAAACATGTATTCCACTGAACTCTCACCAAACTCAAGAAGATAAATGATCAAGTACAACCGTGTTAAATCCATCGGAAAATCTTTACCGATAGAACTATTATTATGCATGGAGCACAGCCAATTGTAATACATACTCAATTAGTTGGTATCGAGAACCTATTGCACTACATCATGAGACTGTAATATAATAATCCTAACTATCAAGAATATCGACTAATTTTTATCACAGCACCAACTTAGCCCAGGAAAAAACATATTAAGAACACTACGCCCAAAATCTAAACTCATTTACCAGACTGGCAAACAACAAAACCGCCTCTCAAACACAGCTCGCAGAACACAAAAAATGCCTACAAAATGCGTGAACCGTCCTTATACGGCTCGCACCCGAGGCAACAACAACCACGCTTTTTGTCACTCAACCCGACTTCAGCATCAACTCATGTTGGAGCATTTTAACGACGGCGGTCAGGCTAACCCGAGGGAGGTTATCTCTCGCGGTGCATATCTATAACGCAAACACACTAACTTATGAGTTCACTACAAACGTAAAGGGACGGCAAGATCTATATCTAACAACCACTGACTATTCCTTTATTATGTTTGAGTCTTACCACCGACCAAAAAGACATAAAAAATGACGCCTAAAATCTCGTGCATGAAGTCGGGTGCCCAACGGGCCATAAATAGCTCTACCTTAAGCAAATGATCATATCCCCCCACATGAAGGTCTGAAGAATCTCTAAGAGCATAGTGGGCTAACTAGCGCGAATGAACTTCGCCCTGGAAGGTTGAGTACCACTGGTCCATAATGGAATGTGTAAATACGCACTCGCTAATATTCCCTCCCATACGTCCCTCAGGAGTACCACGGGCCTTTTTACAAGCGATTTGAGATAATGTGAATGTGAGCTATCGCGTTTCGTGTCGCTATCACGTGGGTGCTGCTAGTACCATATATTGATATGGGGTTTGCCAGTTGTAACTCCGTAGTATGAAATACATTTCCCCAGAGGATGCGTACCTGCACATGGATGGTTATAAAAAGTATGGCGTCCATCCTTGGAAATGCTTGTTTCTAAATGTACTTGCCCGAATGAACATATATCGCTCAACAAATCGTCCTTTAAGCACTCGTTTTGGCGTCTCGACAGAGTGGGTTACCAAACATACGTGTGATTGAATAATCCTAGTAACGTTCTTCATGTTCTCATAAGGAATCGCCGCAGCAATTTAACCGGGTCAGGCAACTCGGGCGCGCCGAGCACCCAGGTCCAATCTACACTCTCGAATAGAACCGCACCTTTACATTACGTATTATGTCAGGTTAACCAAATGCCCAGTTTATGCTATTGCTTGGCTTGCGAATTTATCATACTGCTGTTTGTCATCAGTCTAAAGCGTTCCGCATTTTAACATTCAATAGCAGTATTGAATTAACACTCCCACAAGCCCATCTCGCCCTACTTCGCTAGGAAAACAAAATTAAATACGATCGTATTGCCATAAACAGGCGTGGGAGAGGCATGGCGCGGACGATCTGACGGACCGACGAGTTGGTGGAGGGCACGTAAGGGAACGAAGACCAAATGACTAGTCAACATACAAATTTAATCAATATGTAATGGGATGGCTGTACACCTAAACACGAACCGCCCCTAACTAAATGTCTATTGATAAATTAGCGGACACATGCCCACCCCTGTGCTTATTCCCCCGCCCTCACATGTGCCTAAGGCGACACAAAAGACTCCCTTTCCGCGACAAGCCGCCAAACAAACCTACGTACACACGATGGAGGTCCTCAAATAAAAGTATACTGACAAAGAAACTTTACTGCCTTACCGGAAGAATGTCTTCTCTACAAGCAACATACAGTTTACATTTTCAACGAGTTCCTGGCAGACAGTGACAGGATAAAGTATTTTGGATGCGGATATACCTCTCTGTTATTACGGTGAAATATAGTGATTCACAAAGATCATAGACTGATGATGGTAATAGCCACGAATTGGGGGTCACGACGGACGTGCCACTGCTGGCTTGTATTATTTTAATTTGTACATTTTTAACTTACACGAATATTCCCACCCGAAATAAGCGGAGTATGCCCAATAACACAGTACACGAGGGCAACACGAAGATAAAAGTCTCAACGTATTAATCACTTAGTGCCATCACAACGAACCCAGCTAAAATGAAAGCCCGATGCGACTGGTGTAACCATAATCCAGTCCAATTGTCTGCACTGGATCTGTCCGAGTCACTGGCCCGCGAAAGCAAGAATAAAGATGCCCAATATTTAGTGATTTTAGGTAAAACCCATCGCTGGAAAAAGATTGTCCGATTGACAGTGACAAACAACACCCTAGTAATAAAAAGGACAAACAAACGTTAATAATCCACAAAAACATAGTGAAAATTGTGACAGTTACATGAAACTAGGGGGAGGGTGGACCAAAGGCTCCAACACATCATACAAGAGAAAGGAAAAAACACAGGCCCACCATCCTTCATCCCCACGACATGAAGAAATCGAGGACACAGGTGGCTCCAACCGTGCACCCACCCGGCCAGATTCCCCATAGCATAACGTGCCACCACCCGCCCAACCTCAAACCACACCAACGACAACAACATTTCTTCTCGAACCTCAAAACCACAAGATACAAACGTCCGTAAAGCATACCTAAACACCTCGGAAGATAAAACATGAATCAAGTTCAATGGTAAAACCCAGGATATGGAGATCATGAAGCTAACTAACTGTGGTTATGAACACGGACCAATAAAATTCATGCCAGAGTAATTTGACAGACCACCATACTTAATATTCAGTTGTCCATAAACCTTGGGTGAACCAATTGAGTGTGAGCACCCAAGCAGCTTCCTCAAGCCGATCACAGCTGAACAGGAGCCCCCGCCTTCTACGAAGATCCCCCCGATCAAATGAATTTTTGCCCCACTCCGCACTATTTAACCCCCCAAAAAAAAAGCGTGCAAGACGAATCTATCGGAGTCTTGGCACAAAGTACGAATAATCGGTTAACAAGAGCGAATGCAACTAATGTAAAAACAGAGATCAAGGTTCAAGGTAGGATCATTGTCAGCGGGTGTAGGCCACCTACTTTGGAAAGATAATGAGGTAAGATATTCCATGTCGACATAATTAATCTTCTGCTGATCCAAATGAAATCACCACAAAGAAATTACGATGATTACAGAATCCAGCAGTGAAAAAAAATCAATTAAGGAGAGCGAAAGCTGATTGTCATGGCCATCTGTCCCTATGCGAAACTAGACCCGCAAAAGATGGCCTGAGCGAGAGTAAGGACAATGGTTGTAGATACGAGAACGTAATCCACCTATAGACAAGTCTGCCAAGAAAAGAAAGCCCCTGCATACACTCACCGCGCGGCCAATACACGTATATCGTGGATGAACCCATCAACCCATGCATGCATCAGAACTGGCCCGGCAATGCAAATACACCCCATCATCAGAGGATGTGCGCACTCAAAGGTTGAGGCAAAACGTCCTCCAGGTCATTTAACGCCCACTCCGATGCCCAAGCCACACCCGCAAATGCAGAAGCGGGTTGCACGAACCCCCGAGACCAAAGGACCGTAAATTAACACCAACCGAAGCATAGACAGGCCGTAACACACTGTTATAGTTTTCTAGGACTGATTCGGTGGCAACTGAAAAGTATTGTATTTATTTTTGAGGCTCCCTAATTAAATTTACTCTTACCCACACAGTCCACACCAGCAATCAGTTTTCGCGTTTTATTTTTCCCATTTACTAACGCCAATCAACAATACACCAAGCACAACATATAAAACTACCAGTTAGTCCTTTCTGCAGCCAACCCGTAAAGGCAGTACTAGAATTACAACTCATCCCATCAGTATGCATTCTTGCAAAACAAAGCAACACGGGGTAGTAAGCGCATCACCCACCACAAGGCAAAGAGGGGCCTACCCTTACACCAAGCTCATTCCATCCACAATCTCAACAGTCTTTTGTAAGCACACCCCCCAATTTTTTTCAATATGACCCACACCCTCAATCAATATATATACCCCAAACCCCATAGCCCCCATTGGCATGTACAACATTAGATAGTCATTCCTTCTCAGGACACGTTGTCCTGTCACACATTGGGAGTACACTATTCATTAGTTTCCTAACTTAATAAAGGAAAGTTAGTTTGCCTTATTCATAGATTTTCTCACGAATATTTGTACTTTTTTGAGTGGTTGATTCAATTCCCGAATATTCACGTTTGAATTTACACGTTTCTATGGAGGTCATCTTTCGTATTAACGACGTCATAATCAGAACATGGCGTGTACGCTGTTCTAATATAGTATATTTAGCTTACCATATCATGTAATATTTTCCATCACCTCACCCCCATACGAGGTATTTACGCTGTTCGCACATAGTACTAACTAAAACAATTATATGATTTCATGTCAAACCGTATAAGTTCTTGGTATCTCCTACAGGATTTAGGTCATATTGGCCAATTTTTCCTAGTAGCCCAAATTCTTCTTATTTCAATCCAAACCACTAGAGACATATTTCATTTTTTTGACAATCGAGGTCCTTATCAGGTCCGTTGAGGCATTATTTTCTCCTCCTGATTTTTATAAAAAATCAGCTATGCGTATATTGCGTCCTATGTTTTGTTGCAGTCTCTGTGGCTGTGTTTTTCTTCAACTTCCTTATACTGTTTTTTGCTTGTAATGATCCTTAGCTTGTTGGCAACAAAGTCTTTGGTTTTCCTCGTCCTAAACAACATTTCTCCTAAGGTAGCAAGCTAGTTTGATACCACAAGTGGTGTATTACTCGATAAATCCACACGCATTAGACTTCAAGAGAATATGATTCCCCACTTAATATGTCATTATTTATATATATAAAAAACTATTATCTAAAAAATAAGAATATACCAACACAGCTAATAACTCGTGCCGACATAAGTTCAATCAGCAAGACTATATGCCAATTCAAGTGTGACTATGGCTACCACCCCCAAACGTCCCTTAACCCCCGCCATAGGCCAATCCACTATTTACGATTAGCATCGATTGCCCAATGCAACTACTGGACGCCCCTCACAACAGGCTGCTATGCATGAGGCCCCAATGCCGATATACTCCACTACACCCCATATGTAACCAATTTTTCTCACATCCACCCCTCGCCTTTTGACATATTTTGATAATTTTTACTTAACGACCCGTTCACTCTTAGAACAATACATACCCGATTCATTAGATAATTATTATTTTCCCCCATCCAATTCCAAATACATCTGTACCAGGTTTAAATCTTTTTTTCTTTTCTTTTGTTTCCCTTTCTCGCCCATCGGCCTGAGGAAGGTAAATCAGGTTTCCTTCAGAGGTAAATTTGAGCTCGAGCAGACTGATGGTTTAAATTATACATATTATTCACCATATGCTTTGCACCAAATCAACTACAGTCAATTGTTATTCCCAGGCCGAACTAAACTGATTAGACTTGCTAATTAGTAAACATTTTGTGGTCTCACCATTGATGTCCCTGTAAATGCAAATGAATTATAGGAACTTTAGGAATCTCAATTTCTACAGGAAATGACCACAATTCGATTCACCCTTTATATAGACAAGTCCATTTTCGCGATAACAAAATCACATCGAAAATGTGCCAGAAATCTCCCCACAATTCCTGAGGCGACATTGGTTTTTCCCTGTTCTCAGGCCAACCTTTGTATATAAGACTTCGTTATCGAAGCTTTGTTGAAAACAGGATCTTTCGTCTATTTGCTACTCTTTTTATAATTTTCCAGTACTTATTTGGTGGAGACGAGTAAAGAAAAGGTAATTTTATGTTCAACATCCCTTTTATCCCTCATCATCTTCAATGACTCGTGGATAAAGCATCAGTCACATGTTATTTTTATTCCTTGTTTTATACTTTCACTCGTGACAATCCCAATTTCAGCAGACATTTTTAAACAATAAACGCGGTTTGCAACCATTGCTGGCGCATTGTGACAATATTTTTCAGTGAAAATCTGTTCAAAGGAGAGGTTGATCCTGTTTTTTTTCGACAATCACAAGTTCCCTGCCGTTATCAAGACAAATATTCGAATTTCTCTCAGTCACCCAGTCAATTAAGCAACTGTGCAAAACAACTCTCTATCGATATTAGAATATCTACTTTTCGGCATCAAGTAAAGTGAACTCTAGATCCCATTGCAAAAAAAAAAACAATTCTCCCTTCTTCCACCCAATTTTTCCATCAATTTGACGAATTCATGCACACTAGACACCTTTTAAACTTTGCTATCACAACTGCAATATTGTGACTGTGTTTTGGGTTAGGACATCGTAGTACGATAAAATTCTCACAGTAAACAAAGTTGCATTCTTATTATTTTGTCTCATAATATGCACTTTGATGTTACTCATCTCCCAAACAAATAGATCACATTTTATCTCTTCTTGTCAATCTGCCTTTAACGGTGCTGGACAATTCGTGGGCAATCTTCTTACTCTGAATGACTCATTCAGATAATGTTATCACACCAAGAATACCTGAGTTAATACTCATTGCGCATCTGTTGGAGTCTTTTTACTCATTCGATTAAACCCTCAGTATTATCCATTCAGGTCGGCCGGACATATTCACCCGTGGTCTGACAATAGTAATGTCCATTAAAAATTCATCTCTTTGTTTGCTTGAAAACAACTGTAACATTTGTCACTAGCCAGGCCATACTCGTTTGGCTTTCCCATCATAGCACTCAATCATTTTCACAGAATGATTTTATCACTGTTTCTTCTTCTTACCGGTAACTCAAACCTCTCCAGACACACCGTATACAATTATGTCGTCGGTCTATATCCGGTCACATTTGGAATTATTCTCCATCAAGTATCTTTTCTTAAATTTATGTTCTTGAGAGACCGAAGTGCCCCCAAAAGCGAGTCCCGCTTAAATTTGTGCCTTCCAAAATGGCGTCAATAAACAGTACAATAGTTAAACTCTTGACTCAACGTCTAACTCACACATGCCAAAATCCCTTTATGGGTGATTCCCCGAAACAAAATACAGAAGAAATACATTTTTTTTTTTTTTTTTCGCATGCAATACCTTTGGCAAAATTTCCATCTATCGTTGTTCGACTGTAATAATGCTCTCTTACTACTTAATTTATTTCCTGTTTTCCAGGAAATTCATTTTGGCTCAAGAACAAAAAGTCTTCACCCACGCTCTTAGGTGTTTTCACCTCCCGCATTCAACTATTTCAATTCCCGTACCTCGGTGCACACATTAGAATTCACGCCAAGTGCGTAGAGGCATACATGTAACTGGTTTCTACTAACATCATCATTCGCTATACGGGGGGGGAATCGTAAACCTACGTCATGCTTTAATCCTAAAGGCCCCCTGTGACCGTCCAGTCCTTCGCCTCAGCCCCCACTGATAGATGTCCTACTCTAACCTATGCATTCCCACCCAAACTGAATGCTGTATATTTTCATGTGGCAAAAAAAAACGATGTCCTATTTATTGTTTCGAGCAATCATAGCACTAGCAAAGTATTTGACTTTTTGTGAGAACTTTCCCTCGTCCTTCTCAGCGGCATTTGAAACAATTATTTCTTTTATTATTTGTGTATCCGCACTTTTTCTGATTTTTGAGTCATTCTGATATTTCGATGCAGCAAATTGACTTTAATAACATCCCCAATCTCACTTGCGAACATTGCCCTCCATCCAAGAACTGGATGGGCTTTTACATTAACCTCCAACGATTAAAGAATATCGGAACAGCAAAAGAATTTCCGCATTAAATAGTCAACCTTACAGAGTTTTTCGCTATTGTCCAAATGTATTTTTGATTGTTCCCACCGCCAACGCGCCATACTTTGTGTGAAGTATAGCAGCTATTTTATCATTCACTATGGAGCTTTAACATTACCCACATCGTCCGAATATCCTCTTTTCGATAATTGTGCAAATTATCTGCTCCTGTAATCAATCTTCAAAAGACTCAAAATTGAATCGATCGTTTTGCAATAGTAAGCGAATGAATCTCAAAAATTTTAATTTTATTATATGGGCTTTCTTCATTCCCGGAGAACTCTCTCCACTCACTGTATTTTTTGATGTTTAATTCATATTTGTTCTAAATTAATTGCACCCAATAATATTTACGCAGATCCATCCTCGTAATGAACTATCAATTTGATCCACCTATCGTCAATGTTATACATGGCTATCAAATTTATTCCTCTACACCATGTAGTTTTTTGTCTTTGTGTTTGTCAAATTAACAACGCAGACTACTTTGCGAAGTGGGCCTAATCCTCCTCACAATAAATTGATACATCTTGCTCCTTAGTATACAGGCAAATTATCATATCTGTTTTGTCTTTCCTTCCACGCACGCACCTTCGACATATATTGCCGCACTGGATCCCATATTCAACCCTATCTTAGCGAGTCTTACTGAGTGTACATTTCGGGAAAGACCCTAATGTCTTTGGCTGTTGGAATCATGAATTAATGTTTTGTCAAATCTCTCATTGCATGAACATCAATGGTTAGTCTTTCACACATTGAAAAATATTCCTTCATCTAGTGGTCTTGTGCATTCTCCTCTGTCTGGTTTGCAAAGATCATAGATTTTGTTTATAAGTCAAATCATTTCCCAATAGCAATCGCAACGTTTTTCTTTACCCGCACCGCTTAAATCAGATTTAATGAATTTCCAAAACTACCAATGTATCGTCGGTAATGTTTCCTCTACTGCATTTCGCAAAAATATCCGCTTCCATTCCAATGATGCGTAGAACGCGCTTTCGTCACGTGGATTCCCCCCTCTAACGGCACATATTTCGTCCTTACTGTTTAAACTTCTTCGCAAATTGAAAACGAGCTAGAATCCTGGTTACTTTGTGGCTTTGGCGTAAGCTTCGAGCCTTCTCTCGGATACACTCTGGACCATCTTCCCCATGTATTCGTCATTCCACTGAACCAAACAGATGTAATTAATAAAATTTACAGACGCTTTAATCGTCAATCCTGAGTAATAACAGGTCTCAAAAACCTTGGTAGAGCTTCTTCAGTGATTCGTCAGCCAAGTGGTCCCGTCAAAGATAAGATGACACTCTCTGTTTGCACCAATTTACAACCGCTTAATGTCTATAATCATCAGCACCTCGTCCTGTCCCATTTCAGTAGCAGTTGATCAACATTTATTCAGGCCAGATGATGCTTTTTGAAGGCAAAGTAGGCTACGAAGTTTTTTGTTGCCACGCATCACTATTTTTCTGCCTGTGGAAGTAACGTAAACATCAAAATCCCACTGGTTGACTCACCTGTGTTAGTATAGTTCCTCCTTAATTCGTCGGCAACTAAAAAGTAATGTTTTTATTATTTGAGAGCGCTCCTAAATATAATATACTATTCCCAACATCCCACACACAGCAGCAATCAGTTAAGATTATAATATTCCAAATTCCGATAAAAACAACAAGCAATGACACCATCGTCCATCACAATTCTATTAACACAAGTTAAGTGCCTTTGTTGTCAAGCCCAACCCTTAAAGCAGCAAAATACAAACAACTCATCCAACTCAGTATGTGCATTCTTTGCATAAAACAAAGAAAACACGGGGGTACATCTACCGCAAACCCCCCACAAAAAGCAATGAGGCATAAAATAACGATACCTCATTATAGAACCATATCCAAAGTCTATATGTAATGACTCTAACACGCCTATACAAACTTGAACAACCCACTTCACAGACGGCGACCATGGCAAAGCCTCCCCCAGCATCCAACCCCATTGTTCAGTGATCTTCACTCCACGTCCCGCACTACGGCATTTTCACGACGCAGGAACATACCCCCAGTAACACCTTTCCCCGTTCTCCCCTCAAGCATACAGCCACATCCCACCTGACTGCCAAGACAACCCACGTGGAAACAGACTCGATCTAATGGGCACAAATAGAACAACTTTGGCCTAGACAGATCGAGACAATATCTACCACAGAACCGAGCACTTCACCATCCTCCTTCAACAGGTGCAGTATAGAGAGGATGTAAGCAGCACTTAACTTCTGATTATACACCATAAATGTGCCTTTTCTAATTACCCTGTCACTATAGGGGTGAAGGTATTGGTGAGGGTTGCAAAACCTAAAATTTCCTACCAGTTTAACTTTCAAGTTTCAATGAATCTTTAGTTACCTTTACGACGATTAACGTTAATGGTTTAAGAACTAGATCAATGTGAAAACACAAAAAAGTGCTTACGAATTTTGTTAAACAATATTAAATTGGGACATAATTATAATCTCAAAAAACACATTGTGGGAAGTGAATAGTGAAGCCAGAAAACTATGGTCACAAAGAAATGGGGCCAATCCACTCAATATTGTCCCATCTTTACGCTATTAACCTTCCGTTGGTGATTAGGCATATATTATTCTTACTAATAAAATAGCGTATATACATAAAGTTGAATTAAAAATTACGAAATTGACCGAAAATTCGGGGTAAAGATACCTACTATTATCATTCAGTGGAATCCGACAGACTTCCATTAACGCATTTGTGCAACAATACATGGCTTTTATTTTGCCTGGAAAGAAGATGAATGCTAGAATACCATTTTTTGTGATATTCGTGGGTCAGCATTCATTACGGGTATGACATTCTATTCGAAATACACACACCTGGCACATCTCCTCACTGGGAGATCCTAACTTGGCGTAGATTCTTAAAACTGTGTTCATAGAAACACGTGACTCAGAGTCACGCGTACCATTTTAAGATGGTAGCTATCATCCAGGAGGGGATGTAACAAACTATTGCGTGATATGATATACAAAGACAAGTGAGAATTTACCCGATACTTAGGCAGACAGTTAAACGTAAACACACACGAAAGAATATAACCTGGACACTAAGAAGCGTTTATTTAACCAATTTTAAACAGGCGATGAGGGCCCGTCCTTGATAGATGTTATAGTTGTCAGCTAACTTGGCAATTTTGCTAGCTACTAAACACTCTGAAAACACCCAATTTACAGGCCTCCCCGATTCACCCCCACACTATCACAGGATCACCTGCCGGATTTACTGTCACAATAGCGATGTAACAGGAAATTTTGAAAGCATGGCACTTCCGAAGCCCTACATTAGAAAACAGAATGCATTTTGGAGAATATTTTCTACTTGCATGAGACTGTAAGAGGCACCTATTGGGAATCCAGCAAAACAACAATACAAAAATCATGCGCGATTACTCATGCGGCAAAAAGTCACAAAAAAACAGCAGGAATCTGGGGAAAGACGTGTTTTACTTTAACTCAATACAAGTAGACAGGTTTCACCCAAAAATGTGAAAAGAGACATAGGAAATGACTGAAAATGATAAATAATGAGTTAAATTTGCAATAGAAAAAGAAATAATGGAATACAATAAGCAGAAAAACTCAGGCGCAATCTATTAGATCCAGAATATAAATCGGGTAGGAAGAGGTTGAAAAATCAACCAAATATTTTTTTCGATCATATGGAAAAGAAATAGACTAGATTAATGCAAATAAAAAAAGAGTCGAGATGGTACAGATTGTACATACAGGCAGGAAGAAAACAAGCAGAACAGATGAACTTTATTTTAAACCTGTAAACACAAAAACAGAATATCTTGAATTCAAAATCCATAAACGACGTTGTCGCTTAAAATTAACAACTAAAATATCGGAAGAACGCAAAGACTAAACCCACAAAACCAAAATAAGTGAAAAGAAGCAGTTTATTCAGCTCTAGGCGAATTGGAAGCTAATAAATCTCACAGTGCTTACATGAGCTGACAAAAGAGTTCTATCTGAAATTTTGTGAAGTTAATGAGAAAAACCAATACTTAATCATCCTCCTACAAAGGTATATCACGATTCATAGGGGAGCTTTCGAAAGACACTACTTTTTTTAAAAAAAGGATATAAAAAAGATATTAAAATATCTGGCGGCAGCCTAAAATTTTTATAAAAGTGACCGCAAAAGCGTTGTGTGGCAAACAGACTCAAAAAATGTTTTAACCAATTATATAAATAGATGAAGGGACATACTGCTGTCTTGGCTCCTGGGTCTGCTCCTATTCACGAAAATTTGCTCTCAATTGCGTGGATGATATATTTTTGGGCAAAACAAACAACAAATTTTACCATAGGTCATATTTTCAATTCGACCAAGAAAGCCATATGCATCAGTAGTAGATAGGGAATTGTTGATTTCTAAAATTAATGTTTAACAGATAACGAATTTTGGACGGCACTAACTAGTCATCGAATGGATAGTTACACTTGCATAAAGAAAATTCCAGATCAAAAAATAATAGCCAATGGATATATTCATTCCTTATAGTTTTCCTTATGACGAGAGGAGTACAGGTAGGGATGCCCAATTATGCTCCCACTATTGGTAATCCTGTTCTACAAGCTCCGACGAACTACTAGCCTTCAAACCAAATGCGTAACAATAGAATACATCAATAGTAATTGGATTTTCAAAATTGTTCAGGTCAAGAAGAAAAGTTAGCAGATAATGTAACTCTGACAGGTTATAAACTTATTATCAATCGACGAAAGTCCTAACGGATTACAAGGCAATTTTTGAACGAGGCATCAGGTCTAAAGTAAAATAAAATGTAAAAGGTACCGATATTCTCATGCGGGAGTGCAAAATACTGGAATTTGGGGAAAAATTATATACAGGGTATCACAGTGAGCGTAACGGATGAGGATTAAGCATTTGGGAGCTTATTTAGTTAACAATAATAATTTCCAGAGACAAAAAACTGGCAATGCAATAATATAACAACATTGAGAAAGATCACCAACAAGTGGGGAAAGCAGAAATTTGACAACGCATTAGGAAAATTCTTATTTACTATATTCACTTTACTGTTGCCAAAACCTTGCATATCCATAAATTTCGAATATATCGCCAGAACATATATCAAAAAAACTAGAAAACAGTGGGGTGATATGGAAATTTATTTGGAACGGGAAAGCGCAATTAATAAACATGAACATTATTAGCAGTGGATATGAATCAAGGAGGATTAAAAATGATGAATGTAGGATATACAGATCCAAGCAATGCAAGTAAAGTGGATTTTTAAAATATTGAGAGGAGAACGTAGTCCATGGAACCGAGAGGGAAATGTAATATATCAATCAATATTGTGACAAGTCTATCGAAAGGTCATCTTAAAGGAAAGTCTATATTCTAAATGTTTAAAAATTTGAAAGAAAATGTGGCAAATACCAATGTATTTACACAAGTACAAACCTAATTCTTTCAAAAGAAATGCGCTTGCAAAGAAATCACCCAATAACATTTTCGCAGAAATTAAAAATGTAAATTTTGTTCTAATAACCCCCTAATCAATTGACGCCGATCCAAATGATCCGTTTAGCAGCACATGCCAAAATGGGTATTATTGCAAAAAATAATTAACAGTGGGGTACTTGTGAAAACAGTTCATATGATTTGGCAGAAAAGAAATTATTTAAGTGTATTACACAGTCCCCAATATTAACCAAAGGAGAAGGCAAAATTTTATAATCAAATGTTACTGGGGAATCTCCAAAAAATTTGGATAAGCGTTCCAAGTACACTGGAAAGAAGTATTGGCTTCAAAATCAACCAGCAAAATGAATCAAGAACATGAAATTGAAAGATAATAAAGTAGTCTCGAGTAATTGACAACAAAAAATTATTCACATCCAAAATTCATTATTTGATATATCATCTATGAATATCGATTCGAAACAACATCTCCACCTCGTTCTCAACCCATTAATTGGAACAATATTTTTCAAATGTGATATTTCCAAACAAGTAAAAAGAAGTCAGTTTTATAAAATCGCTCATAACAGCCTTCCCACAGGAAGTAAGCTCAAGTACTGGCATGAGGGAGAATCAGGAAAAGTGCATCCTTTGACAATACTAGAAACTGAAAGAGGATGTTTGTTTCATTTATTTATGCATAGTGATTTTGTTAAGGACTTTTGGAGATGTGTGGTAGCCGATGCATTATCTCCTGATGAAATAATAGGTAACAACATTTCAGAAAAAAGCTAAATTAAATAAATTTTAGTTATGCCGGGTAAAAGCAACTATAATGGCAATATAGAAATTCAGTCAAGTATATGAAATAGCGGAAATACTCAGATTGGATATAAAAGCAATCAATGAAATGTAAAATTTTTTGAATCCGAGCACAAATTGATGGTACTCTTTAAATAAACAGTCCTTTTTATACAGGATGAATATGTTCGTAAATTTAATGAGTCAAGCCTTTATTCAACTGACACTGATCAGCACAACACCCTGTTTTTATTCATTGGTCCAATTAGCACATTTTTTGACATTTGAATAAATCTGGTATGTTGTTGTTTAATTGCATAGTGATGATACAATGTATTACTAGCCATTTCAATTACACTGCAGGTTTATGTGGGGTGGAAAAGTTATGTCTAATATTGGGTACCACCATCTTGTAGGAGTATGTGATCTGTCTAATTTAGTAAAATATTTTTTTTCTTCCTCATGCTACAACTACCGGTACTTAATTAAAATACAAAATATATAATCATTATGATAACAATTCGGAAATCTCCTGGAACATGTACAACATTCATGAACATACAACACGGCTCATCATCATCATCTGTATAAACATAATGGATAAGAGGGATTATTGGATATGTATTTTTCGTTCAATTTTAGTTTTTAGTTCTATGCACATTAGTTGTTTTACTTATATATCTTAAATTATTCGGAATTTTTTCTACTTGGCAAAACACAAAAATGTTGGTCGTAACACAATTCACAATGTGTATCCTGTTTGGAAACATTTTATAATATGTAATTAAATCTAAAAAAAGAAGATGTTCAAATTAATTAGACCAATATCGATCTCCATTCCCTCAACACCATATCACTTACTACTGGTTAAAAATAAAAATAATTGCAGATAAATAGTAATAATTATAAACAATTGTCAAGTTTTAGAAATAATCTGTTGTGAACATCTCCAGCAATAGTTCGTATATTATTAGTAATTATAATGATAATAAATTGACAGTGGTAACATTAAGTACAGTATTTTTGTGGATGTTGTGCAGAAGACGTTCAATACAGTCGATCATCATATTTCTACTTGGAAATAATTAACAACTATGGAGTAATCTCTAATAGACTATAATTCAAATGTTATTTTTCTCTGATAAGGTCACAGTATATTTAGACTCGTCCATAGGCTCGCGAGTTGTGTGGAGGATCCTAAGACTATCTTAGACTTATCTGGTGCTTGTGGTTAGCCTTGTTTTCTAATATTCATGTACTGATATTATAAATGTTAAAAAATGTATTTACACTACAGTCTACATCTGCAGACTGGCACTAGTATAATCAGTGTTATGTTTCCAATATCTCTTCGTCTTTGACTAAAAATGTGAACCACGATCTACATCGAATGTCAGCTTTTGGCGGAATTGGCAATAAATTAACAGTAAACACGGATCAGAACAAAAATACCATTATTAAAATTCTTTTCTACAATATATGTTCAAAGTGTTATGCAAAATTTTAATTTTGTTCTATTTGATATTCTAAACTAGAGGAGTTTTGCACATCTGTAACAAATATCTTGGTGGATTCATAGACCCTTCACATTCATGGTAATACGAGCACCTAAATTAACTTTGATATAAAAATTATCAAACGCAGTTGGTATTAAAATGACAAGGCTGAAGAATCAGGTACCAAAAACTGTTCACAAAAATAATGTACTTTCGCTCTCGCTGCACCATTCCCCTTGTTTCAATATATGGTATTGTGGCTTGTGATACGGCAGCAAAAATAACAATTTACAAGGCTTTATATTACAACCATTATATTACATTTGCCTGAAGAAATATGGATTCCATCAGAAGTAAATTAGGGAATATGGCTGGTCCCTTTCATGCTGATATTCCTTTGTTTGTTCACACGAAAAAAGGTAATGGACATTCGTAAGCAAAAACATAGAATACAAGCTATTCCAACATGCAAAGCAAATTTGACAGAAAATTCAAATGTCTCTCATATGTGTTGGGTAGCAAAGCCAAACTGAATTAAAGATGCTTTTTTCACTCTCGAAATAAAATGATATGGATATTGTTCAGACACTCCCGAAGAAACCCAAGATTTTTGCCAAACCTGGCTCAGCGAAACCACTTTTTGGTTCCATTTGGTCTTAAAAGGGTTACTATTTGTTCACTTGCTTGTGAACACGTTCACATCAGTTAAGGTCACAACATTCACTCAAGTAACTGGTAGTCGAAAGAAAATTTTGTTGTACCGATGCAACCCAAAGTCAAAAGCCGCGTTTTCAATACTAGCTTTCTGTTTATTGAGGGTCCCCATGCGAAACTACAAAATAAAATAACGCAAAATTAAATTAATCAAGTAGTGAAAAGACAGAATAGTAGTAGTACGACATCTCGATCATCCACGGTTAATGATAAAACCGATCGGCGCAATTTTAACCCAACCCGGCCCGAATGCCTCGAAGCATGTTCACATTTTAAAACATTGTGGCGGAGTTTGGTCTTATGGTGTCGCGAGTAGTTATTACACCCAATTTAATACGCCCTTTGCGTTTCCGCCAAACAATTTTGGTGTATATTTTATATCGCGGTATAACTAATAAAAACGATACATATTTATTGAAATTTTTAGTCGTGCAGTGCCCCAGTCATGCCCGTCCATATTTTGACCACAAAATTTCGGGTGTCCTCAAAACTGTCACGGGATGTACTGGATGTACGGATAGTACTGGATGTACTGGATTGAACGGTATGTATCGGGATGTAACGGGAAAAAAGAATGCGTACGGGATGTGACTGGGATGTACGGGATGTACGGGATGTACGGATATGTAACGGGGATGTACGTGGATGTACGGGAATGTACGTGATGTACTGGATGTACGGGATGTATGGGATGTAACTGGGATAAAATTTTGCGCAAATTACCTTTTGAAGCATAGAAAAATTGAATTATCTCAGTAGAAAAAGTTTGGAATATTTATTCCTACAATACGTATACTAAAATGCAGTAAAATCGCTGTTCTTTGATAGTATATGCCAAGCGATAATATCAAAATCCACATACTCATAAATTGGACATCCACAAGGCAAACTTGAGTTTTCCAAAATCCAAAAAATACGAAAATTAACGTTAACTTACTAGCGTTTTTATCAAAGTGGGGGTGGTTAATTAAAGATGTGGTTGTCGAGAATTTTGTTTTGCATCACAAATGTTTTCTGTACGAACCAGTTGAACTGCATGTCTTTTTATATAAAACCAAGACAATTTCATTCACAGCGTATTTGCAACACACTCATTCAATTACACACCCAAAATGAGTATATTGCCCTTAAGACGGATTAGCACCCAGAAGGAGTGCACTCGGTAGAATATTGATACCCTTTCCTATGATTGGTTGTAGATGTACGGGATGTACGGGATTTACTGGATGTACAGGATGTACGGGATGTACGGGATGTACTGGATGTACGGATGTATCGGGATGTACTGGAAGTACGGATTACGGATGTACGGTAATGTATCTGATGTAACGGGATGGTACGGATGACGAATGTACTAGATGTACGGGATAGCACTAGATACAAATTTGTGCTAAATTACCTTTTGAAGCATAGAAAATTGAAATATTTCAGTGGACTAAGTTTTTGGCATATGGTATTCCTAACACAGTAACGAAAATGCAGTAAAATCGAATGTATCTTTGATGAGTAATGCCAAGCGATAATATTATAATCCACATTCCATAGAATTGCTGGGCATTCCTACCAAGGGCAAACTATAACAAATTGCAAAATAACAAAATTTTTTTTTGGCATACAAATCTCAACGTTTAACATTAGACTTGCGTGTTTTTTTATCCACCTGGGTTGGGTAATTCCCCAGGGGAAATGGTGTGGTGGTTTTGTTGTGGCGGTGGGAATTGGCGCCACTGGGTATGGTCTTGGCACACGAACAAGTTTTAAGAACAGTGCGCAGCTTCAATGGTTTATGATGAAGAAGAGGAAAGCGCGCTCCAAATTTACTCGCATCAAGTGGCCGTATTTGTCACACCAGCATTCAATTACACCCAATATATTGCCCTTATTAGGAGTGTCCCAGAAGATTAATGTTCGTAGAATTGCCCACAGTACCTATGACTGTAGGTAGGATGTTCGGATGCACTGGATGTAACGGGATGTACGTGATTGTATTGGGATGTACCGGAAGTATGGGGATGTACGGTTTTGTACGGATGTTACGGGGATGACTGTGATGTACTTGGAATGTTTGGAGTGTTGGGATTTAACTGGATGTACTGGCGGAATGTAACTGGCTAAATTGTTTGCGCAAAATTACCGGAGTAACATACATAATGGTTATCAGTGGAAAAGTCTATCGGAATATTTATTCCTAAGGGTGTATACTAAAAATAGCAGTAAAATTCGCTTATCCTTGTATAGTAATGCCAAGCGAATAATATCAAAATCCACATTCCATAAATGGGCATGTTACAAGGAACTTAGATTTCAAAATCCATTGTTTTTACGGGAATTAAGGGGACTAACACGCGTTTTTTATATGTCAAAGTGGTGTTAATTAAATGTGGTGGTCGGAAATTGCACTCAATGTTTTGCAACCAATTTTAACTGCAGTCTTTTTATGGCCAAAATTGACAATTTGGATCACAGCGATATGCACACACATTGACTATTATCACAAATATAGTATTGCCCTTAATAGGATTGGTCCCAGAAGGATTGCACTCGTAGAATTGGACCCTTTCCCTACGATAAAAGTAGATGTACGGCTCTTACTCGCGAAGTACGGGATGTACTCGCTATACCACGGATGTAACGGGATTAGCGGGTATGTACAGGAGTATAACTGGATAAAATTTTTGCGCAAATTACCTTGATAGCATATCAAAATTACATTATCAGTAGAAAAGATTGGAATGATTTATTACAAACATTACACATCTATAGTTAAAAATCAATCGATGAAATAAGATAATACTACAGTACATAGATTTGCATTCACAAGGCAATTTAACAATTTTGAAATAAAGAAAAATTAATGCAAATCAATGTTAACTTTACTTGCGTTTTTTATTCCACAGGTGTGGTAATAGATTCTTTAAATAATGTGGGTGGTCAGGGGGAATAATTGCAGTGAAATGTTATTTGCAAAAAAACCCAGGTTGTAACTTGCAGGGTCATGTTATATATAAAACCAAAGCAATTTCACCCACAAGCGTATTGCACCAACACATACAATAACGCCCATATAATTGCCTTAATTGCCCATGCACAACAGATTTCAGTGCAACATCAACTAGAATTGTTGCCCATTTCCTTATGATATGAGATGTAGATGTACTGGATGTACGGGAATTAGTACTGGATGACTCTCGGCTAGGTACTGGATGTACTGATCCTACTGGATTGAGACAGGATGTACTGGATGGGGGGATTACGGGACCGTACATGGATTAACGGGGCATGCACGGTGGATGTTTAACGGGAATGCCCATTGGATGCCCACGGGATCAAATCTGATTGGTACGTTATGTACGCCATGTAACGATGGACGGGATGTACTTGATCGTACTCGATACAATTTTTGTGCAAATTACCTTTTGAAGCATAGAAAATTGAAATATCAGTGGGGAAAAGTTTGCATATTTATTCCTAACACTGCCCACGGAAAATGCAGTAAAATCGCTGTTACTTTGGCCAGTAATGCCATATCGATAATATTATAGATCCACATTCCATAAATTGGCATCTACAAGACAACTAAAATGCCCAAAATACAAAAATATGAACAAGTTAAAGTTTAACATACTGCGATTTTTATCAAAGTGTGGTTAATTAACGGGTGGACATGGTACCGAGAAGTGCACGGGGTGGTATTTGGGCCAGTTGAACTCATCTTGTTATGCTAAAAACCAAGACAATTTTACGGCACAGCGTATTGCACACACGTTAAACATGTACCCAATAGTAGATGCCATTATTAGGATTGTTTACGCGGCAAAAGGATGCATTGTGTATGAAAACGGAGCCTTTGCCTAACTGTACTAGATGTACGGGAATGTTGCCGGGAATGTTTACAGGGATCAGGCACTGGAATGATACTGTATAGTTACGGATTGTGACGGATGTAAGGTGTTACATGCCGCACTGTATTTTAGGATGGCAACTGGTATTGTACGGGAAGTTCCGGGATTTTGTACGAGAAGTACGCAATGTTACGGCTATAGCAGCTGGGATATGTACCTTGGGATGTATCGGGATGTAACTGGAGCGTACAGGATGATACGGGATGACAAGTGTGCCGATATTGCATCGCAAAATTAACCTTTTTGTACGCAGTGAGAAAATTGAAATTATCAGTGAAAAAGTTTGAATATTTGGGTCAACTAATACGTAAACTAAAATGCTCGTGAAAATCGCTGTTTCTTTGATATTACTGCGCGAATAAGTATAATGTAATCCACAATCCAAAAATTTGCATCTACAGATACAACGGTAATGTCAAATACAAAAATTATGAAAATTAAAGGTAGGCCACTCGCGTTTTTATCAAAGTTGGTTAATTGCAATGTGGTGGCCCAGAATTGCACTCACATGTTTTGCAACCAGTGAACTGCAGTCTTGTTATATAAAAACCAAGACATATTTTAACCACACAATCGTATTGCAACGGGGGGGAAATTACATCCAATAGTAATTGGCCCTGTACGGGGGGATTGCACCACAGGGGATTGCACCTGGCCTAAATTGGACCCTTTCCTATGATTGCGGGCCAGGGATTACGAGGATGAATACGACATTACGGAAAATTGCACGGGTGTAACGGAATGCATTGGATGCCACCGGCAATCAGAATGGATGTACGAACATGGACGACTTGTACGGAAGCACGTGGAGTACGGCATGCAGGGGAATGGTACGGCCATGAACGACAAGTTGCCGATATGCCCGGACTCGGAGTTTTTACTCGGCATGAACGGCATGCACTGAATGCAATCAATGGTCGGAATGCACTGAATGATACGTCATACACGGGATGTACGTTGCAGTGGAACACATTGATATCCGATGCACGGAATGTACTGCATTCACGACTTGTACGGCCATGCACGTAGTGTACGGAATGGCATATCGATGTACCCAAGCAGATTGTATGTACTTCCCGCACGACCTGTACGGGATGCACGGAATTTACGACGCAACGTGATATAGTTGAATGTACGGCATGTAAATTGCACTATGCACTCAATGTTCCGCTTGCACTCGAATGTACGGTGCATGTGTTGGGTGCTACTCTCGCGCACGCGCTGGCCATGTGTGCTTCGTTCCGAGTGCTAGAAGTGGTCGCAGTTTGAATTAGGGATGGGAATGCTCGTAACGTACGACTTAGATGGGGGGGTTACGGCACGCTCAGGTAGTGTGATTGAACTGTAATGTTTTAACTACGTGGCGCAATGAATAAACAGGATGAATGTACGTGCACAGCGACGTACGGAACTGCACGACATGTATGATATGTAGGCACTCGACATTATGAAACACTTGGTTGTGCACGGGGTGTACGCCATGTTCGGTAGGGAAACGGGTTTATCCGGGGAATGTGTGTGCTAATTGCCAAACCCCCAAATGATTAGACTCCCTCTGCAATTCTCGTTTGTGTGCAAGGCACGTCACAATTCTCCTTCGTCCTCAGGGTTTTGTAACGCCAGGTCGAATACATGTCGGCAGTCCGGTAATATACGAATTTGAACGGAACCTATCGCGCTTGTTGCTCGGGGCTATGGAGGCCCGTTTTAATACATCCAGGTTACGGCCTGCAACGGAATTCACTGGTGGGCATTCCACGTGGAATAGCACGACGTGTTCTGGATGCAAGGAATGCATTGAATGTAAGGCGTGCATGTGACTTTGGGATGCACTGAATATACGGAATTCTCGGTATGTGCGAGATGTACGGAATTTACGGCATGTTCGGCATGCGTTGAATAGGATGAATATAACATATAGATGGGGTATACGCGGTGTACTTAATGTACGACATGTACTGGATGCACGGAATGCACTGTATGTACGACATGCACTGTGTGCATGGGATACTCAGTATGTACGGAATGCACTTCATACACCCGGAGTGTGCATTCCTTGCATCCAGAACATGTCGTGTATATCGTACATCCCGCGCATGCCGTACATCCAGTGCATTCCGTGCATCACGTGAAATCCGTATATCACGTGCCTGCCGTACATGTCGTGCATGCCGTGCATCCTCTGTGCATGTCGTACATCCCGCGTATTCCGTGCACCACGTGTATGCCGTACATTCAGTACATGTCGTGCATGCCGTAAATCCCGTATATGCCGTACATCACGAGCATTCCAAACATGGAGTGCATTCTGTGCATGCCGTTCATCCAGTACATTCCGTGCAATCGGCACATGTCGTTCATGCCGTACATGCCGTACATTCAGTGCGAACCGTACATCGCGTGCATGCGGAACATTGAGTGCATTACCTACATGCCGTACATTCCCTATATCACGTGCCTGCCGTACATTCCGTGCATCCCGTACAAGTCGTGCATGTCGTACATGCAATCTGCTTGCCGTACATCCAATGCATTCCGTACACCACGTGCATGGCGTACATGTCGTGCATGCAGTACATTCCGTGCATCCGGTACATGTCGTACATGCCGTACATCCCGTGTATGCCGTACATCACGTGCATTCCGAACATTGAGCGCATTCCGCGCATGCCGTTCATCCAGTACATTCCGTGCATTCGGCACATGTCGTTCATGCCTTACATTCCCGTGCATGCCGTGCATCCCGTACAAGTCGTGCATGTCGTACCAATCCAATCTACTTTGCCGTACACCGTACACCATGCATTCCGTACACCACGTGCATACGTACATGTCGTGCATCCCGTACATCTACTACAATCATAGGAAAGGGTACAATTCTACCGAGTGCAATCCTTCTGGGTGCAATCCTATTAAGGGCAATACTATTGGGTGTAAATGAATGTGTGTGCAATACGCTCTGGGCGAAATTGCCTTGGGTTTTATATAACATGACTGCAGTTAAACTGGTTGCAAACCATTCAGTGCAATTCACGACCACCACATTTAATTAACCAACCACTGTGATAAAAAACGCCGTAGTGTTAACAATTATTGCAAATTTTCATTTTTTCAAAATTGTAGTTGCGTAATGTGAATGCCAAAATTATGTTCTGTGGATTTCAATTTTATCGATTGGCATTTCTATCTATTAACGACGATTTTGACTGCATTATCGTTACAGTGTTAGTAACTAATTATTCGAAAACTTTTCTACTGATATATTTCAATTTTCTATGCTTCAAAAGGTAATTTGCGCAAATTTTATCCAGTACATCCCGTACATCCCATAAATCCAGTACATCCCGTACATTCCGTGCATCCAGTACATCCGTACATCCCGTACATCCCGTACATCCCGTACATCTACTACAATCATAGGAAAGGGTCCAATTCTACCGAGTGCAATCCTTCTGGGTGCAATCCCATTAAGGGCAATACTATTGGGTGTAATTGAATGTGTGTGCAATACGCTGTGGGTGAAATTGTCTTGGTTTTTTATATAACAAGACTGCAGTTCAACTGGTTGCAAAACATTGAGTGCAATTCTCGACCCCCACATTTAATTAACCACACGTTAATAAAAACGCAGTAGGTTAACGTTAATTTTCGTAAATTTTTGTATTTTGAAATTGTAGTTGTCTTGTGGATGCCAATTTATGAAATGTGGATTATAATATTATCGCTTGGCATTACTATCAAAGAACAGCGATTTTACTGAATTTTCGTTACAGTGTTAGGATAAATATTCCAAACTTTTCCACTGATATTTCAATTTTCTATGCTTCAAAAGATAATTTGCGCAAAATTTTATCCAGTACATCCCGTACATCCCGTACATCCGTACATCCAGTGCATCCCGTACATCCCGTACATCCAGTACATCCCGTACATCCCGTACATCCAGTACATCCCGTACATCCAGTACATCCAGTACATCCAGACATCCAGTACATCCAGTACATCCAGTACATCCAGTACATCCCGTACATCTACGACAATCATAGGAAAGGGTACAATTCTACCGAGTGCACTCCTTCTGGGTGCAATCCTATTAAGGGCAATACTATTGGGTGTAATTGAATGTGTGTGCAATACGCTGTGGGTGAAATTGCCTTGAGTTTTATATAACATGACTGCAATTAAAATGGTTGCAAGCCATTCAGTGCAATTCACGACCACCACATTTAATTAACCACACTGTGATAAAAATGCAGTAAGTTAACGTTAATTTTCATAATTTTTTGTATTTTGAAATTGTAGTTGCCTTGTGGATGCCAATTTATGGAATGTGGATTTTAATATTATCGCTTGGCATTACTATCAAAGAACAGCGATTTTACTGAATTTTCGTTACAGTGTTAGGAATAAATATTCCAAACTTTTCCACTGATATTTCAATTTTCTATGCTTCAAAGGCAATTTGCGCAAAATTTTATCCAGTACATCCCGTACATCCGTACATCCCGTACATCCCGTACATCCCGTACATCCAGTACATCCCGTACATCCCGTACATCCCGTACATCCAGTACATCCCGTACATCCAGTACATCCCGTACATCCCGTACATCCCGTACATCCCGTACATCCAGTACATCCCGTACATCCCGTACAGTTTTCGAGACACCC
>CAVMBJ020000077.1:0-38697 GCA_963675895.2 Styela plicata
ATAGCTCTTGCACTCAACCATCGAAGTCCTTGCCACCACCTGAACTCCCCCGTGAAGCCCCCTCCCAACCCTCAAGACACCGGCTCGACGGTATAGAAGCAAGCAAATAGCTACAATTCCATCCAGGCCCACGCACAGCCAAGGCGTGTCTCTTCAGCAACTGCACTTAACAACTGGTACCTTGAAAACCAACCACAGATACAGTCAGATCACCACCAAAGGTCCATGCCTAACGGTTTGTTGGCGGCATAAAAAGGCAGCTCAGGAAGAATGAGATGGAAAGTATAAAATGAAGTGAGCAGTAAACACGTTATTTTTATACATGAAACTTACAACGGGTAAAAACGGTACAACGTTTGTTGTTGCAGTCAGTATCATCATAACACGTCGCGCAGTTTGTGTGAGAGTGCTTTTAAATTCAAAAAAACGGCGCTTAAAGAAAAAAAAAAACTAAAAATAACGTTTATGATATCCACATTGCCACCAAATATAGAAATCGATGCGTGAAACAAATAAAACGGGCCAACACACAATCTCGAGTGAGTCTGATGGCGCTAGTAATTTATTGAGCATTTAATCTTATTTTATGTTTGTTACAAGATGCTGCCACTGATGTGCACCGCACCAGCGTCTCATCGACCGCGACTACCATCAGTATGACCTATATACTTAACAAAACATGTTCATGGCAAAATTATCATCATTGCACGTCTACGCTGTGTGTGTGTTGGAGAGCGGTATAATATCAAAAGACGGGCGCTCCAGAAAAAAAAACGTTAGAGTATCCCACACAGAAAAAGTAAAACTTCGATGTGAAACCATAAAACGCAGTTCAACACACGTCACAACGCTCTTAATACTCTGGGTCTTTGTTTACATCGCATCAATATTTTACCAAACTGATCGTCTTCAATAGTCTTTGAAATACTTTATTATTACCCTTTTTTTTTGGGGTATCCTATGATTAATAGATTGAATGTAAAACACTTCCACGCATCAATTATAAAGTTAGGATCAACACCCAGGCTTGCGCATACTGATACAAGCACATTAACAGTGTACAACCTGGCCGGTGAATAGACGAGATCCCCGGCTGTGCAAACGTAGTCACGGCACCACGACACGAGAATGACTGATGGAAGTGTTTTGAACCCACATTATGAGCGTATCTGCGTTTGCTTTACATTTTTTTTATCTCTATTTTCATCTCTACATCACAAAAGTGCCCCTGATTATAACTTATTAAGTGCCGAAGACTGTGCCTGAAAAAGTGAGTCCAACTCAACGGCCACTTCTATAGGAAAGACAATACTAAAAGATGTACCACGCTCACTCAAACTGCCACTCTCAAGCGTCGAACCTCACCCAACACGTCAACGATCAAAATAAACGCGAACCGCTATGGCTAAGTGCAGTCAGAATGGATATGATGTCCGCGGACGAATCGGTAAAAACCATCTACCACCTTCCTTGGTCCCTTATTGTCACCTCTTACATGACACACAGGAAACCCGGACGACACAGGACAAGTTTCAAAGCCCGCACCCTACCGGCTTTAATGTTGATGTTTACCTCAAATAATCAGTGACGTTTGCATAAAAAAGATAAAAACGTGATATTTATTCAAGCATGGGGACAGCTGATAAATCGCGCCTGTTATAAGCGCGGTCCTACTTATGGCACATGCTTGACAAAAGATATTTTACTATTCTTAAACGACAATCGCTATACCCCCCACCCCCCTTTCAATTAGAATCGCAATTAGGGTAACAAAGGAACATAAACTCTTAAAAAAAACAATAATTGAGCCAAGATGTCCGAACATTTTGAGCCCGCTGGATGAGAACGCATCACTGCCCTAATATCAAGGCCACTTCGCCAACCAGGTCATGGGGCAGAAAGATGTTTTTACCACCGATTATAACCAATATATTTCTCGTCGTTGTTGGCAAATTTTTACTTGATATCCGATGTTAACTGCCACCACATCCAACTCGTCGCTAAACCTGAAACAATTTTAGAAGAGGTGTTTTTCGTCTAACATGTATTCACTGATAGATCGCGCTGTAACAAGAAACCTACAAAACTACGAATCCTCCTCTACCTTGATCAATCGGATTGAACGTTCAGATACCACGTCACCACCACATCCTATTTGCTTACAAAATTATTGATCGTCTGGGTCTATGAATCCACTGATTTACCACGAAACCTTT
This sequence comes from Styela plicata, assembly GCA_963675895.2. Classification (NCBI taxonomy): domain Eukaryota; kingdom Metazoa; phylum Chordata; class Ascidiacea; order Stolidobranchia; family Styelidae; genus Styela; species Styela plicata. The sequence goes on from CAVMBJ020000077.1 coordinate 2,217, forward strand.
AAAACCCCAAAAATAATATTATATACCAATCATTTATTTGTAAGAACCATTGAGCGCCACTATCAACAGAAGACCGTAACAACAGAAAAAAAACAACCACTACTCGAACGTCATCCCACGTGAGATGTCAGCATGGGCATTAGAATCTCGTCAATTCTCCCTTGATATATCGGACCTGAATCAGATAATCTTATGTATAACAGCCACACCCCGGATTCCAACCTTAAAATTCTTTTTTACAGCTGCAACTCAATTGTCGCGTCGACCAGGTTTTCTGAACTAGGAGAAAATAAGATGCAGAGGCTTACATTCTGTTAAGTACTAGTTCCACTGATAGATCGCGCCCGTAACGTGGTCCAGTCACATGTTACCCCCATACCGCCAACCTTCTCAATCCACCCACACACCCACCCCCTGACAAAAACAGAACCCCTCCACGGTGAGCAGATCGTCGTCACACCATACGAACCAAAGCCTAGATAACCTTGCTCCGCAATAAAATCACAACAACCGCCTAACCCAATAAGCTACATTGCTTAATCCAACGTTCTTCCAGCTGCATAATCTACCTTTTTTGTTCAAAACGTTAAAACGCCAAATTGGGGAAAACTGCCAATCCTGTATTATTGTAAGCAAGAGTCACTGTGATAGGATACCGTCCTCCGCTGGTGCGATCTCACTCGTGACTTATACTTAGTTAAATAATAAATATATTATTTGTAGTATCAATCGTCACCAGCTTCATGGGGTTTTTAAACAAGGTCTCAGAAATTACCTTTTTTTAATTAAATTTTTTTTGAGTATCCCCGACAGCAAGGACATCAGATGAAAGACAACTAACAGCCCCGCACCCCAAAAATAAACATTACAATAATATAACGTCCCCCTTCAAGAGGGAATTCTGCCCCCGCCACCCCCCCCCAATACAGAACAGCACCACAAGGAGTTAAAAGTCGACAGGTGCTATCTAAAGGTGCAAATGTGATTCAAGGTGCATATTTACAATACGCGTATGCAACACAGACTTTGAATCCAGTGTGGCGTGCGTGGTAGTAAACGGGTTTGAAACAAGATTTGACACATCGACAGGGGAAAGTCTCGGATTCGAGTTCCGGCGAGTACATCGTGTTACATCCATGCCCACCAAACTTAACCAGAGGGTGTTAATCATTGGGCAGGCTAAAGCCTGAACATTGAAATGAATAATATCTTTCCATGCAGTTCTAATACAGTATTGTCTATTAAGTCTTCTAGGTTCAGGTGGTGTTTTTTTTGAACCACTCCCAAGAAGAGGCCAGAAAAAATAAAAAAAACATATGAAACAATAAACTGAGATGTAACAATACAAGGGCGTTATTGACATCGAACAATTTGTGACAGTTCGAATCTGATTCGAATCGAATATCGCCGAATACGAATTGCCACGTACTGGCGCTTTACTACATTGTCACCTCTAATAATCATTATAAGTGAACCTACCCATTCATCATTTCAATACGAAAAAGCTGTGTGGTTTACAAAGTTTGTTTTTTTCAAATTCAAATGTGATAAAAACTACTTTATTTCACAAAATTTTCCAAATTTCATCTTGCGTGTTCCCTTTGACTTATTCGAACGAATTCTGAATTCGAAGCACGATTTATTACAATCAATTCGAGGAATAGTTTTACAAGAGAAAAAACTTGTTAAATGAAACTAGGATTTCCATTTATTCTCACGAGACGAAAATGCAATCGATTTTCCTTCAAATTTGACCATATTTCGTCGCTAAAATAATATGAAGATTGTCTTGCTCTTAGGGTGAATTAAAAAATTACACTATATAAACTATGAAATTTATTTATTTTCAACAAGTGGAGATTTTTTGTTTTTGTTTTTTTTTAAGTATCATAAGTAAAAATGGGATTTTTTTTATTTACAAAGAATTAGCGATGACGATCCTATTCGAAAAAAAAAAAAAAAATCGAATCAGATTAGAATTTCAATGATTCGACATTTTGCCCAGCCTCACCTAATAAAAACTCGCTTCATTCTCAATTTAATTCAATTTTAAGACAAAATTGACAGAACGGTTGTGACGTTATAATTGGCGACCTGCCAATATTTTGGATTCAGTAGCAGTAAGTGGTGATATGAAGTGTTTTTGGAATCCAGCAGGTTTTGATTACTTTCTCAAATTCAACGGTTTACCTGAACGTAAACAGCGTGATGTAGTTTGAATAGGATTAGGATACCAATCAGTATAATTATCCCGAGTGCGGAGAGAGAAAAGCGCGAGAGCAATTGGCCTAATCCCTATGGGCGCCTCATGACGACATCTTGTGCAGGATACCAATTGGTGAGTATTAAAGTCACCGCTAGATTTCTAAACATGAAACTAATGTTAACCTTAGCAATAATCTGCGGTGATGATGATAATATCAGTTCTGAGTCATTACCTAGTATAGACAAAACACGTCGCCAACACTACACTACTCGGACATGTATACTCAAGAAATATGCAGAGTCATTTGTTGGAATAGCATACGAAAACTATTATAGATAGTAAATAAAAGACATATTCTCTAAGAAGTGGTATAGTTGGTTTTTCGATATGCCCAGGGTAGATACCACTACACTGCACTTTAACCTCATGGACCGGATTCAATGTTTCAGTCTGGGATGTTTTCAGTTTAGATCGCAATTGCTAGGAACTACATCTGTTAGTTACCTCTGTTGCTATTGAGTTGCGTGCCGTTGGGTTGGTTTCCCTAAGTTGCAAGCTGCTTCCGGCCTTGCGTTTAGGACGTAAATTTGCGATGAAAAAAAACTCTGAGTTATTTCATTTATAGTACATCTTGATTTATTTGAGAAGCGGTTGACCCGTACAATGGCCCTGCACCCACCGAGTTACCCGGAAGCACAAATATTCCCAGTTTGACCAAGACAAGTTATTAAACACTGGTAGGTGTGTGGTAGCGGCAGGGTGATGGGCGAGATTCCAAATACATTTGGAATTCGAATATGATCTGGATCAAAATAGTCTTTTTCAACTGAATCGAATTACATACTTCATGTTATATAAAAAATATCCCTTGTATTTACTTTTTACATCTTATCTCCATTGTGAAAAATAAAAAAAAAATTATAGTTTTTTAAACAGTATCTTTTCACTTCCTACCTACCACTCCAAAAAGAGCAACAAATTCGCCATATTTTGGCGACAAAATATAATTGAATTTTTAGTGAAAATTTGACCAAAATCAATCTGTATTTTTATCGTTTATAAAAATGAAAATTCTAATTTCGTCAGAGGTTTTGATTCCTGTGAAAAATTATCGATCTGGATTCGATTAAATTGTGGGCTTCCAAATATCACCTGACTCGAACTTTCCTCATAGTGGTAGGGCAATACGGATAACCAGAAATGGCAGAAAACACCGTGTTTTTTTAGATTCTCTATTGCTCCAATTATATTTCCGGTTATATGATATTCACTTTAATTGGAGCGCAATCACCCCGAATAAGGCCCTGCGCCAGCGGGTTACCCGTGAGAAAAAACCTTTCCGCGCGTACGGCTAAGTCTAGCTCAAGTTATTTCACTCGGGGTTGGTGAGGTGAGTGGTGGGAATGTATTAAAAATTCCGACATTTTGGCCAGGACTCGAACACCGGACATTCCTGAACCTGCAATTGGGCCCCAACAATTATAGGAAGAATCAAAGAAAATCAAAAAAAATCAAGATAAACCTTTGTTCACAAAGGATTTAGATTGAGGGTGTGAATCGCACATTCGCTTTTTTACTTTTTTAGAAGAAAATGGCTATGATAAACTAATCCTGTAGTGTGTAGCCACAACCTTGCGATGTGTGAGCATCTGGAATGAATAGCCTGACTTGACGGGACTCAGCGAACACGAGATCCTTGAACCCAAATACGATAACCACGATCTACATCCGCACGACAGAGTCCTAACGCGCCCATTATAAACTGACCTAACTTTGCCGGGTTCAATAAAATTTTGGTTTAATTAGCACTACAACGTCACAAATTCGTCCCCTCACTGATCCTGTTTTGCCATATCATTACGGGGAATACATAAGTACCCCCGACGACCACAACATTAACTAAGTACTTCCACAAGACACAAATTAAAATTGACCCGCGGTGACCCAAACGGCGGGAATTATTCGTCCGACAATCTCGTCAAATACAGTTCCCAATGCCAAATTGATTTACACTTTACAAAACTAATTATCATTTATCAAATTCCCAAGACGCTTCACTTAATATCGCCCAACAATCTAAAGTCAGACTTGGGTCATTTGGGACCATTATAAACGAAATGCGAGCATCAACGAAATATTTTAAAATGTTTGTCTAAGCTTTGACCAAGCATGAGCCAACAGATGGACCGCGCTGTGCAAGCGCGATCCATCTGCAGGCCCATGCTTGACAAAATACATTATCTAATTTTTTAAATGAAAATCTTGTGCCCCGGCAGATCAGACCCGGGGGTTCGGCAACCCGCAAAATCGCTATGTAACAAATTACTCATTAAAGAGGCTTTCTGCGGAACCATGAACTTAAGGTCTGGTTTTTAACTGAGACTACGCGATACTACAAAGCATCAAGAAATGAGAGGTCAGAGAAAATAAACAAACAGCGTAGACGCCCCAGCTGAGCAGATTTGCCGCCCATTACACAACTTACTATAGCGGCTCAACATTCTATATTGGAAATGTGTCCTTAAAGGAGTAAAGTTTTAGAAACTTCGAAATCGATCATTAGTAAATCTTTCCAAGAATCTTCGATATTCTAAGTTAGGGTCTGTTGTGCAACTATCTAAATGTTCGAAGTAGAAATTTTTTCTCTATATCGAGCATGCGCCATCAGATGCCCAGGGCCTTGTCGGGGCGATCCTTCAGTGACTCATACCCTTACACATAGGGCTGGTACAATTCGACTTCGAGAGGGGATCTCGAATCGATTCGAAACCGCAAATATATTTGGAGCCAGTGTTGAAGAGCGAAAATACTTGAGTCGGAAACGCTAACCCCTGTATCGGCCCCTTTTTGTCGCCTTGCCGGTAGGGCGCATTGTGCACAGTTGGATGATCCACACAAATGAGTAGATATAAAAAACAACATCTTTATTTACTATTTGTGTCCTTTTACTCAAGTGATTGGAGATTGATTGACGTCATAAGCTAGCTGGAATACCACAAGGTCCCAATTTCACTAGTGCTTCTAAAGATGACAGAGGCCGTGGTGCAAATTATCTAGACATGTTTTTTGTTTACCATTTATCCTTATCGAATTCTTTCTCTTTTTTTTTTTCTTAAAGGGGAAGCGGGGGTTTTAAAATATATACCTGTAAAAGGGGAAACATTTGTGTTAAATCTATGTTGGAAATTGTCTGATTAGATGATCGCTTCGGGAATAATTCGAACGATCCGATACGTTTCGGATTCGATTATTCGGTTTCCTTCATTGGGCCCCTTTCCCCAGATTGGATCTACTCAACTGAAATGATAGTCAACATCAACCTTAATAATTCCGCCGACTTTTTCAACACACACGGGGGAATGGTTCATGTCCAAATAAAATAATATTTTAATATACACGTTACTTGACCGACATGCCTAATATCACGAAAGATCCCGTGAGTTCGGGTCTTTTATCAGATCAAATACTTCCTTTGATAGTTATCACGATACCGTTTTAGTTAAGGCAATGTTAGATTATTCCCCAGGCTAGCCAAAATCTAATCGTTTATGGGAAATCGACACAACTGATCTCGGAATCAGTTACGGCTTCTTATTTTCAATATACATATATACAAGTTACGTTTTACTATAACAAATTACCTTTTTTATTGAAAAGTAAAATTAATTATCCACTTGGGATTATTAATATATAGGACGAGCTAATGTATTTTGAAGACCACACAGTCATTTTGAAAAGACCGGAAAATTCAATCGATTTTGGGTCTAATTCTTACAATACCTTCGATTGCATTCTGTAGTTAATAATGTATACTTCCACTCAATTTAGCGAGAGTTTTTGCTTCTTTCCTATGATCGGGATCACAATCAAATTGGATATCTGGTGCTTCGGAGACCGACTCGAAATATTCGAATTATCTTTTTCTGTTGGCGTCCCCTCGTTATTTACGAAACAAGACATACAAATCTATTACGGTGTCGAACCTTCGTTTAGCAATGTCCAATTATTAGCCATAATGAAAAATAAACCATATCTCGTATATCGGACAGAATGAGGCCATGTAAATTCGGGGCATCTAGATCAGTTCCCCAACATAATCTAGCGGTTGCCTGTTAAGTCATAAGGAAGTGCCTAAGGAGGAAAACGAGATTGCTATGTGGTTTGTAATATCGCCCAGAAAGGCAGAATAATCACTCATCTGTTACTTCACAATGGTGGTAAAGTTCGTTCTAGGCATGTTCTCTCTCCGCTCTTAGAGTTAACACAGAGAGTCTTTGTAATATCATTTGGCTCCTTGTAGGCATTGCTTCGACAGACTTTGATAGCGCCCGGCTCGGTGCTCACTCGGTTAGGCGACGATTCCTGATACGTCCGGAAGGCCGATGGTGGCGATGCTTGACGTTTTCAACACTTCAGCAAGGCCTTTTGGCAAACGGACTTGCCGGGTACGCTGTTACCATAGAACAAATACACAGTCACTACCTGAAGGGCCCTCTTTCCTGCCCCAAACGGCTGTTGGGTATTTAAGCCCACCGTATTGTCCATGCCATAGGCGAATTAATTCGAAAAAAAAAAAAATTCACGCCTATAGCAAAAAAAAAAAATCGATAATTCTCCTGCAGAGGCGCTCGAATACGCTCAATCGCTGAAGTGTTTGGAATCTGGGAATACACTTTAAGCTACGCTCCTGATCGTCAAGTTCAATATCCTATGAGGGGTAATGATCTAGGGTGGTCGGCGATGGTTTTAAATATGTCAGGAAAATCTACGGATCCGACGTCCTGGAGCATGTCCGGCTTGATAATCCTTGCCCGCCCAACTCAACCCAGATTGTAATAGGGCGAAGGCTGAACAGGAAATGATTATATTCTTTCCAGCAATATCCAACTATGTCCTCGATAGGAGGCTTCTCGTGTACCCTGACATTGGTCAGGGTGATCCACTCCGAGAAGTGGTATATATCAAAGAAGGAAAAATATCCGACATAATGCAATTGGTCACATTTGACCACAAAATCGGATAGCATTCTGACGCTAAAAATAAAAAATCCCACTCCATTCAGTGGAGTTTTTGTTCCCGCGCAAAGTCACGTTTGATTCGAAAAAATTTGAGCTTCGGATCGACTCGAATTGAATTATCAAATGAATAGCGCCCAATGGGAAATGTCTAAAATAAACATATATATCACAAAATATCACATATCCCTCTTTTAACAATAAACTGCCACATATCATCAACAACTTTGATTTTATATTTGCGTCTCTAGAAACCCACTATTTCAGACGGATTACGCGCCTTTTACGGTCTCGGGGAATATTTATCTCTATGCAAGATCTACGCAAAGAAAAAACAAATAAAAACAATGTGAATAGATCCAAATAACGCACGTGAAATATGTCTCGTGTAACGTAGAAAATTGAATCGTAAAATCTTATAAAGTATCGGTCTGTGAGATATCAAGAATGATTGACAGCGACGTATGAGCGCACTCTCTGTTATGGGACCACCAAGTATTATTTTAAGATTTATGCGATTTTTCATTTATATTTATTTTATTGAAATTCATTTCGAGCAAGGCTGGAAGCAGTGCCTGCAAGGAACCAACTAACGGTCGCTCAATTTGCAAGTGCTAACCACAAGATGCATGTACCACCACTGCACTCTAAACAGTAAAATATCCCAAACAGAACTGAACATCCATTGTCAAGTGCACTAAGTGATATCTGCCCTGGGCGATAATAAAACCATCTACCACTTTTTTGCCTCCTTATAGTCGCCTCTTACTTGCTTACGACACGCAGGAAACACAATAGGATTTTTTTTTATGCTAACGCTCGTACATATTAAGGGCTGAAAGGAAAAATAAATATTCACAAGCACATTAACTCTTGCCTCGATAATCTTCTAACTGGATTTGAAATACTATGTTCAGTGCGATATCAGGCATATATGTTTTACAATACACATCAAATTCTTGGGATATAGAGGCTGGCTTTCTAACACCTTTAAGCATATACTCGCCTTCACCTCTCTCCATTCGACAGAGTATAGTAGAAGTCACCTGGTCCGCATCCTGAAAATGTTCTACTGACAAACAAACGCTTAAATGCTAAGCGTCAACCATGTCCTGAGAATAAAAAAAGCGAGATCGAGTTTTTATACTATTAGAATTGAGCCTTTTTCCTTATTAGTAGATTCATCGGATTGTCGCACCTGTCGAAGTCCTGAAAGTTGTGTATACATACAACAAACCGCTTAAATGTTAAGCGTATAAACTAGGTCTCAGAATAATAGAGCGATTGATTTTCTAATATTTTATGAGTAAACCCTTTCCTATTTCGTAGGCCTGGGCCATATAACCGAATCATGTTGGAATTCTGAATCTGATTTCAAAATAAATTTCTTTCGAATCGTATCGAATCGCAAACTTCCAGCCGAAAATTACCACAACAGCCCATATTTTATATTAAACACATGTCTCCTCCAGGGTTAGCAAGAATTGATAGTTTGTAGTGTTTTTTGATTTATTCCGCTGCTTCTTTCTTATTTTTTATCTAAACCATATTTCATAATGATAAGCAAAAAAGCTACATTATGTCAAATGTGGTCAAAATTTGATCAAAAATGCGATAGCAATTTGTAGTTAAATAATGAATATTCTAGTTATTTATGAGACTTGTTTTGTTGTTTTGAAACTATCCCGTTTGAGTCGAAATAATTGTGCTTCGGAATTCACCGTATTCGAATTTCCCCGGGGCCCGATTACGCTGGGGCGCGTGGGTAGGGGGGGGATGGGGGGGGGGGGAGGGAGGAAAAAAGGGGGGGGAAATAACACCTGCCCTCTATTTTATGATGTAGATCTCTGTTTTGGCACCTGAAAGCGCACTATTGACTTTGAACTCTCTATCTGGATCAAAACAATTCAGTCTCGATATCTTTTCGTTAAAGTATGAGCTGTCCTGATGGATTGCGTCGATGAGGGAACGCGGTTCCATCTGTGGCTTATACTTGGAAAAAAATGCTATTTCATATAATTGTGAATTTCCGATTCAGTCCAACCTCTATCTGCTATGAAACGAGTAAGAGTAAATAAAACTGCATCTGAGTTAAATCAACCAGATTTTTTTATTTTGTCAAGAATGAGCGTGCAGATGGACCAGCGTTTCTTATCGACGCGATCCATCAGTGGACTCTACTTAACAAAAGATGTTTCAACAAATACTTCAGTGGCTTCAACCAGATTTTTAATTTTTAAATTTCCCCAAGGATGAAAAGCTGATGGACCACACCGGGGCCGGACGCAACCCCATCAATTAAACCCAACAGCTTTATATATAGCTGCGCCTCCTAGAGCCGTCCCAATGGAATAATACACAAAGCTAGATAAGTAAGGTTTAAGTAAGCGACCAAAGGATTGAATTGAGACGACTCAAAAGATTGCTTTGTTGTACGGCTCCTTGGGTCATCAGGATTATGGCATGTAATTAAGGCGTTGATGAACTGCTGTCTAGATTACTTGTACCTCAGCTCTACGCGATGGCCTTTTTTTTTTATTAAAATTCACTAACTGAGCAAGGTCGAAAGCTTGTGCCTGAAAGGAACCCAACAAACGACCACTTAAAAGTAGAGAGTTACTAAAAGGAGATGCAGTACCAGCAACTGCACTCTAAACGGAAAATATCCCAAACGGAACTGAACCGCCAAGGTAAAGTGTGGTGAGTGGTATCTTCCACTGGGCAATGGTTAAACCATCTACCACTTCTTTGCTTCTATTTAGTCGCCTCTTACGATACGCAGGGTAATACGTTAGGACTATTCTGAAAAGCCCGTACCTACAGACCCTGTTGTTCAATGCGTGTTGAAGATCTGGGGTCTCTGTGGTTTCGGTGCTTTATTTGATTCATGGCCTCCACGCTTTTTTGGGCAGGGGTGGAGGGGGGTGGCAAATATTTGCTACGGGCCTTCCGTGAACCTACGTGGGACGGGGGAGCCGGGTGGGGCTTAGTAGTTACTGTGTTTCTGTTTTATGTTATAACTACCAGCAAAGTGTCTTGCTGAAGGCCACGTTCGGTGTTGAAACTCGTCAAGCATCATAACCACCGGGATTCCAGACAAAAGATCGCGTTCATCCATATAGAGCCACCGAGCCGGGCTGGCGCCACGTCACTCTCTGGTATTGCATACTATATTAAAATAAAATTGGCGCAGTGATGTGGCGAACCACGCTCTTGCCTTTTACCACCTGAGGCTTTGCTCACAACTCCTTTTCCATTTCTAAAGAAGCATATGTTCTAAAGCATGATGGATTAGTCAACTTAAGCGCGACCCTATTGTATAGAGGGTAGGGCTAGGCAATTCGATTCGGTTGATTTCGAATCGATTCGAAGTACAGATTATTCGAATCAATTATGATTCGGTCATGGGAACAAAAAACTTGCTGAATAAAGTCAATTTTTTTCATTTTTAACGACAAAATGCAATCGACTTTGGTCAAATTTACCGAAATCGATTGTATTTTGACGTGAGAAATGAAAATACATCACTTTCAAGTCAGTTTTATGCCAATATTTGTAATTCGTAACTGTATATTTCCTAATTTATCATAATGAAGACTTCAATAGTAATAGTGAAAAATGGGATATTTGTTATTTTTATGAAGTTAACGATTCGATCCGATTCGAAAAAAAATTATTCGAATCAGATTCGAATTTCAAATGATTCGGATTTGCCCATCCCTAGCAGAGGGACAGTGAATCGATTTTTGATCTTAACCACCGTCCTAGAACATGAATAATCTCCTCTTCTTATCGCGGACAGAGCAATTTTTTAGCCAACGTCAACTTCACAAAGTCACTTAAAGCTGTGGCCTATATATGGACTTTTATATTCCAACTCGTGTGATCGTAGCAGTGATGGCAACATAGTTTTTCTTTAACTAGGACTGAGTAAGACAAATTTATCACAGAACTAAGCAAAGTATTTTTTTTTTCTATAGCCACTTCTTTGAGTGGGTCACCCTGTACAAGGCCCTGTAACAGCGGCCACTTATAGGCGGACAGGGTTACAATTACTGGAAAGATATGATCTTTTCCTGTTTCGGCTTAGCCTACCCAAAGTTATTACCACCCTGGGTTGAGTGGTGGGCATGGATAAGCGAGCCGGACTCGGCGGGGCTCGAACCCGAGATCTTCAACCTGCGATTACTAGATAACCTAGTTTCACTTTCATAACTGGGTAGTACCTTAATTAAAACTAGATTAACTAGGTTGGTAATCGTTGTTTGTCTGCATTAAACACCTTTTTAATACATTTCAAGTTCGAAAAATTTTCAAATAGTCTATATTTGAAGGTTTTTTTAAGGAAATATACTTACCTATTTTTTGAACCATGAAATTAAAGTTTAAAATTAGTTAAATTTATTTAATTTTTGCCTAGTAATCTGCTAAGTAAAACTTGAAATGGAAAACTCGTTAAAAGTTAAAACAGGTAATTCATTTATCAGTGAAACTAGGTAAAAGATGGTAAACTAGGGAAATTTCACCTAAAATTGCCTACACTAGACCGTAGTGTCCTAAGTGCTCGCGATTGGGATTCCATGTTACAGCTACCCGCGGAGTGTCTTGCTGAAAGGACACACTCGGTGTGAAACGGTCAAGTATCGAACCATCGGCCATCCGGACGATTACGATTACTGAGCCATCGAGATGGGCCGCAGTTAATCTACAATAATTTCCGTGCAAAACCGTAACTTGCGAGAGACACCCTACGTACATGATGTACCATGTCATCCCCAAATGCCTCTTATAGACGGGCAAGGTTAAAATTTCGGAAAGATATGATCTTTTCCTGTTCGGCATAGACTACCCGAATTATTACACCCTTGGTTGAGTAGTGGACGTAGGCATTAACGAGCTGAAACCGCCGGAACTCGAACCCGAGGATCTTCAACCTGCGATGCCAACATGTTTAACCACCAGCGCTAGCACCCTTTAAAACAAAAATTCACGGATAAATTTGACCTGTAAATATACTCTTGTGCTATGATTTTTCTAGTCCTATCTTGAGCATTTTTATATCCAAACTCAATTTCGATTTACTTCAAACCCTTTTACCTAGAATTTCCAGAACTAACCTTGTCTACCAAATATAGCGCTATAAAAATGTTTTTTTCCACTGTTATCTTGATAGATCTTTTCAACACCCAAATTCCCTTTATATATCGCACACAAATCCTCTTGTGTGTTCCACGAAAAATCCCGTTAAATAACAGCTCTTAAACGACGCATCATTCCGATAAAATTACGGCTCTGACGTCTCAATATTTTTAATTAGTGATATTGAAATTAAAACCATAAAGTTGAATTTTTTAGTCCATACATGGCATAAATCTCACCAACAAGGCTATACCCAAGTTATCAAAATGAACAAATACTCCAAACTGACGTTTAATTTACTGTGATTTTGTCACAGTGTGACCTGTATTAAATTGGACGATGTGTATCGCGGGAATATCGTATTACAATAGGAGAGACATAGGGACAAAGAGTCTCATATTGAGCTAATAATACAATATATAAAGGTTTTAACAGAGCACAAGTCTGGCTGACCCATGACCCATGACTTTTTAACCTCGACGGAAATATTTGTATCAATACTGTTTGTTAAGTTAAGCTACTGATGGTAATCGTACCGTCCAGGTGCGGGCTGCACCTCCAGGATGTAGGCTGCACCTCTATCGGAAATATTAGGATAGAATTTCATTTTTATCTTGTGGGAGAGGAAAGCCGAGAATACAGCTAACAACATATACGGCGAAGACCTCTCGTAGCAGACGCTAGTTCCGAATCGGGGGTGAAGAATTTTGGCCTAACATTTTACTCATTCCCCTGAGCATGGACATGGTTGGGGGAGGGAGCCGTATGGCAGCGTTTATGTGAACTACCGTGCACCGGCGAGGCGTTCAGCAGAACCTTTTACAGATAACCATTTTGGGATTAAATGGGATTCGAACCAAGACGTTAGTGATGCGTAGCTCGGAACTTATTCCCTAAACGCTTTACCGATTGAGCTAACCTGGCACCGAACACCTTTCCATGAGTATGTGCCTCTAAATGGCCGCGCCGCGCCGCTTGTTCAAAACATAAAAATAACCAATAAATTACGAACAAGCAGCTATGTCTCAGCAATGTATACATTATCTATACTCCTATAGTCTGGTACGTTTAACAAACATACAAATATATTCGTCTACTTCTGGAATCTAAGTCTGTTATCTTCAGAATTTTTATTTTGTCAAGCATGAGCCAAAGATATAAGAGGCGACTAAAAAAAAAAGGAAACAAATACGGTGGTAGATGGTTTTTACCATCGCCCGATGCAGATACCACTCTCTGCAATTTATCCTAGAGGTTCAGTTATATTTGAGGGGTTTCCCGCTTAGAGTGAAGTTTCTGGTACCGTATTTTTTCTCATAATAGCTCTTTTAGGCACTATTTCTAGTCTTTGCACAGAGTAAATCTCGATAAAAAAAAAATATAAACAAACATCGAGGTACGCCATCCTATATTTCTAAAAACTGAACCCGCTAATCAACCAATCTTGATTTTTCATACACTCTAGTGTGCAAACTTTATATTGAAATTCACTCTGAAAAAGGACAGAAGCAGTGCCTAAAAGTAACCAACTAACGGCCTTTTAATAGCAAAAGAGCTACTAAAAGATGTAGTACTAGCAACCATACTCTAAGAGAAAAAGATTCCCAAATAGAACTGAACCGCCATAAGAAAAATAATTCTGGGACCTCCGGGCAAAATCTTCGGTAAAATTCGGCCCTCCACGCGATTTTCAAGCTAAAATGCTTTTACGACAAAAAATGCTATTTTGAAGCTAAATCGTTTTTGGCGGTGATGCCACCCGGATCGCAAAAATTCAAATTCCATTCCTCCGCTCATTACAACTTCTCAATTCTGAAAGGACGACTGATACCTTGACTGAGTGGCTATTCTATCTAACAAACATCCAACAATGCTGAATGTATATATTCCAAGAGTCCGTCAATCAATCAAAATTAGACGGAACCTAATTCAAAACGTTCTTGACAGGTTTTTCGAAAATTTGGTCATTTTCAGTTCACACAGTTTACCATGGACCATAGATAATATCGTTCATAATATATGCCCCATGCTTGTTAGGTATGAAATCACCGAAACGGAAAATTCACGTGTTTTGTCATAATTTTGGAAACTTGATACATTGTTCATAACAATAGGACATTGTCATAATTATGTCGAAACATAGTCCAATCAAGAAAAGCTTATCGTAACAAGTTTTTTGCCGAGCATGAGCCACTGAAGGATAGCGCCGCTTAGGCGCGGTCCATTGTGGCCCATTCTTGACAAAAAATAAAGTCGTGATCAGCATAAAACACGAATGTCGTTTAGTAGTCTTTCCGGTTTCCGAGTAGACATTGTTTTGACGTAAACCTTAATTTTATTTTGTCAAGTACGAGTAGCAAATATACTGACAGCGGCCACCCCCCCCCCCCCTCAAGTTTTTTATTAAGGGATAAAAGCATTTTTGCCTCTTTATTTTAAAATTCCATTATACTAACTTGTCTATGCTTGACGGAACCGGGAAGACCGGGAAAACTAACAACATTTATAGCCCTGTAGGTACGGGCTTCTAAATAGTCTTAATGTATTTCCTGCGTCTCGTAAGAGCCGGTGGTTTTTTTCTTCGTCTGGGGCAGATACCACTCACTACACTTTACTATGATGATTCTGTTCCATTTGGGATGTTCTCCGTTTAGGGTGCAGGGAGTTGCTGGCACTGTGTCTTTTGATAGCTCTTTTGCTATCGAGTGGCTGTTAGTTGGTTCCCATTAGGCACTCCTTCCGGCCTAAGCAAGCGTTGTTTATACCATCACCCAGGGCAGAGATAGCCCACTCCACTCTACTGCAGCATTGGCTTCTGCCTGCATGGAATGTTTCCGCTCAAGATTGTATTGAGATTGTTTTGCATTTCATGATGATATTGTTTCTTAGTGAATCCATTGCAAATTTTGCCAAGAGGTATAAAAGTCGTATCAGAAGACTCCAATTCAAGCCGAAAACTTTCCAAGTGGACAGCTAAAGGAAAGTGCAATGAATGGTATCTGCCCCAGGCTATGATTAAATAATCTAACATTTTTTTATTCCTTTTAGCCGCCTCTTACGGCACGAGGGAAATTCAAATAAAAAAAACGTTCACTGCTACGTGCACTGCGAGCAGAAGCAACGGGGAGACACGCCTTCCCCAGGTTCCCCGCCAAGATTTGAAACCTTCCGCGGAACTGGCTACGTGGTCTAAAAGCATGTGTGATCTTTCAATAGCTGCAGGCAACGAGTTCTCTGACGACTTCTTCACCATTGACATTAATCAAAAAAATGTTTATGAAATTTTTTTTTATTTTACCAAGCATGAACCTTTGATAAACCATATTTATGAAGCGTGTGGATTATCAATGGGCCACACTCGATATCCATATAATAGTCTTAACAGCGTTATCTGAAATTGTGGATTCAGACAAAACAAGATATCAAATGACAAACAAACAGGATGTGCGACTTTGATTGATGGAATCTTAGAGAATGAATGACAGCTGGCTCAACAACAAGTTGGAACAACGGCGAATTATTTGTGTTGTTTTCAAACGAACATTGTTTTGACTAAAATTCTTCCTTGGCCGAAACGACTGGAGGGAATTAATAACGCGTCGCTTACATTATAAATATAATTTTAAAGTGGTAGATGGTTTTACCATCACCCAGGGTAGATAACACTCACCACACTTTACCATAGCGGTTCAGTTTCATTTGGTATGTTTTTCGTTTAAAGTACAATTGCTGGTGCTGCATCTTGTAGTGGCTCTTTGCTATTTGAGTGACCGTCAGTTGGTTCCTTTGGGCACTGCTTCCAGCTTTGCTCAGAGTGAACGAATCGCCATGTTAAAGCACAGTGAGTGGTATCTGCCGTGGGCGGTGGTAAGACCATCTACGCCCAAATATACGCATCACTAACGTTGTTGCGATTTTGATGATTATATGCCGGAAGATGGCTGAACACCTCGCCCGAGCACGGCGGTTCACGTAACCAATGGTTACGTATTCCTCCAAAAATCATGTTGATTTACATGAGAAATTTACAAAAGCACAGCCCGACTTGGAACTGGTATTTGCGCGAGATGACCATATTCTCGGCTCTCCCTCCCCACAGGATACAACTGAAATTCTTTTTTATGCTGTTTTTTTCATTCATCATATATAATCATAAATAGAGACACCGAACAATTTAGAACACCAATTCCAGCTTCATATTTGCCAAGCTTGATCCCAAAGATGTATTAAACCTTGGTGACACAGTTGCGTAAGGATCGGGAATTCCTAGATCCATATTACTAGCCTAGGCAAAACTGAATCATTTGGAATTCGGATCTGATTCGAATATTTTTTCAAATAGAATCGAATCATATATTCTATGTAAATAACAAAAATCCATTTTTGCTATTACAACTTATCTTCATTGTGAGAATCAAGACATTTATGATTATAGTGTATTTTCAATTCACACTAAAAGCAACAATTTCCGTATTTTGACCAAAATCAATTGTATATCGTCGTTAAAAAAGGAGAATTTTAGTTCATTTAGCAATTTATTGTTCCTGTAAACGACTCACAATTTGATTCGAATAAATGTGCTTCGAATTGATTCAAATCACCGAATCGAATTATTCAGTTCTTCTGTCTGGTAATAATATATTATGAACACCTAATGCACAAGACGTCTGTTTCACATATATCGATTTGTTCATTATCACAGTAACAGAAATTCAATAAAATCGCTGCTCTTTAGGACAGTAATTTCACCCGGTGATTCATTAACAATAAAAATCGACTTATTGAGCCAATATGAGCTGATTGATGGAACGCACCGCCTAGGTGCGGTCCATCAACAGCTCATACTTGGCAAATACCCATCAATGGTAATGAATAATATGGTAATAAAATTCTATCAATGGCGATAATAGTAATCAATCAATTTCTTATCACTAGTGTAATGCGTAACGTTATACCTCCTT
Organism: Styela plicata; assembly: GCA_963675895.2. Taxonomy (NCBI): domain Eukaryota; kingdom Metazoa; phylum Chordata; class Ascidiacea; order Stolidobranchia; family Styelidae; genus Styela; species Styela plicata. The sequence goes on from CAVMBJ020000077.1 coordinate 19,538, forward strand.
TTTTCCTTATTTTATTTTTATTGAACTTCTCTCCAAGCAAGGCTGGAAGTAGTCACCAATCGACCTTTCGTTCTAATTACGACCATATGTTACTGAAATTCCATCAAAAAGTTGTTACTGTATTCATATCTACTGCAGATTTTTTGAGTTTTCGAATTATTCGCTGAGGGTTGTTCGTGAACCTACCGTAGGAGGGGGGTGGGGGGGGGCTTATATTCAACAACCGTTATGCACGGACCTTTGTAGTGACTATGCGCCTGTTCAGTGTTACAACTACGCTACCAGCTAAGTGACTTGCTGAAGGGCACGCTCGGAGGTGAAAAGATCAAGCATCGAACTATCGGCTTTCCGGACAATTCTGTACTTTTGTCACAGTGTATACTGTGAGATCTTACATACGCGCTCTAATGGTCGTTATTCAAATTCCTTAACACAATCTACGGAACAACCTGAAAATTCAATTAAAATTTGTTTCATCGAACATGAGGCCCCATCTAGGGCTGGACAAAACCGAATCATTTGGAATTCGAATCGGTTCGAATCACTAAATTCTATAAAAATAAATATTATCCCATTTTTTACTATTACAAGTTTTCTTCATTATAAAAATTTAAAAAATAATAGTTAAGATTTAATTATATTAGTATAAATCAACATTAATTTCAAAGGTGATGTATTTGCAATTAATATTTCTATGCCTAAAAGCGTAAATTTTTCATCTTTTAACGACTAAATGCAATCGATTTTGGTCAAAATTGATCAAAATCGATTGCATTTTGTCGTTAAAAACGAAAATTCCACTTTTTTTAGCAAGTTTTTGTTCTTATGAACGATTAATTCGAATTATTTTGCATCGAATCGATTCGAATTCGAATTCGAACGAATCAAATTGTCCAGCCCTCACCACAGACAGGCCATACCTCGATGGCATATCCGAAGCTTGCTATAAATATGTTTTAATTACATATGAAATTACATATGAACTTGGTTTCGCTCATAAATAGATCGGTTCTCAACTAAATCAACGTTTTTAAGAAGTGGTACTACGGGTTTATTATCACCCAGGGCAGATACCACTCATTGTGCTTTACCATGTCGGTTCAGTTCTGTTTAGAATGTTTTCGATTAGCGTGTAGTTGTTGGTACTACATCTTTCAGTAGTTCTTTCCCGTTCTTTTTAGGTACAGCTTCCGGTGATGCTCAGAATGAATTTCAATAAAAATATATATGTATATATATATATATATCGATAGCGGAACAAGCTGACTAACTCTGTGTACTTTACTATTATTTTTCAGTTCTATTTTCGCATTAAGTGCAATTGCTGGTTCAACATCTTTTTGTAACTCTTTGACATTGAGTCTTTTCATGTGCTGCTTCCGACCTTGCGTAGAAAGTTAATATATAGAAATATCTACTATCTGGAGTAGTATCCATTGTGAGCAAATGAGTCCTCGCCAAGGGCGATGGAACGGTACCGTACGAAATTTTTATCGTACTTCGAACTGGTGAAATAATTTCGTACCGAACTTCGACACTTTTTTGTACCGTACTATACGATATTAATTTTCCTTAAATCGTAGCGAACTTCGTACCAGTACGAAAATTAGTTTCATTAATTTTTTCCTTTATAGGACTGAGACTTGGTCAAACTTGACCAAAATCCATTGTATTTTTGTCGTCAAAATGAAAATTTTTCGCTCTCGGACTGGAGTGTAATTGTTTTAAGTCTGTTGAAGACAATAATAGTGATCCGTAAATATAATTTGCTTGTCATTCATAATGGAGACAATAGTAGCAACAGTAAAAATGGTATATTTGTTATTTTATGTCAGAATCATATCCGAATCAGATTCGACTTTCAAAAAATTCGGTTTTGCGCAGCCTATACTATTATGTCGAATGTACTTGAAAAGGGAATGTGGGTATCTGTGCTTCAGGGATCGGTTAATTTAGGGTCAGTAGAGGCGAAAATATCAACAGAGGGAAATTTGGACACCGGAAAATGTCAATCACTATATGTTTTGACTGGCCGGTTAGCTCACTGGGTAAAGACGTTAGGAATACGCTTCGAGTTACAAATCACTAACGTCCTAGGTTCGAATCCCATGCGGGATGTTTGAATGCTGAACACCTTGCCGGAGCACGGTGGTTTACGTAGCCATTGATTACGGCTTCCTCCACCAACCATGTGTATGCAGGACAGGAAATCTTCAAACGTTTGGGCAAAAACCTCATCCCCGATTCGGTACTGGTATATGCACGAAAGGAAGGTCGTGGTTCGCGATATGGTTAAGCCATATTCTCTCTATAGCTAAAAATGTCTCATTATTTAAAACTTGCTCCAGGTGAGGCTCGAACTCACAACCTCCGCATCACTCCGTATCTGTCATATAAGTACGGCGCGCTAACCGATTGCGCCACTGGAGCTGCTGGATAAAACTGAAAACAGAAAATGCATCAACAAATACACGGAAATTAAGAATTTCTGTTGAAGATTTCATTTTTTTTTCAATAACCTGACAATAAATCTGCAATTTTTGAAAAAATGCATTAAAGCAAAAGTTATTTGACAGTAAATTTAATCAAAAATATTAAAATAAAACTACGGGGAATCGATGTTTTTCAACCAATCATTCGCTGTTAATAGAACGTGTCATCCGAGGCAAATTCTAACCCAACGATTCTTAACAGTGACACTTGGCATTTACCCCCCCCCCTCCCTGTATGTTAAAACGCATGTTAATTGACAATACCACGATTTGAAATATAAATTCAACTTAATAAACTCTACTGTAGGTGTAAATATAGTAAGTCAGCTCTAAAATGGCTCTATTCTACACTTTGGCTCTATTTTTGTTTTACTCGGTGAGGAAGTGGAACGAAGCCACGAAATCGGCTTTTGATCAAGTATGAACTGTTGATGGAACGCACCCACAAGATCCCTAAGGTTGCACTGCATTCTTGTTACAATGTGGCATCAGCAAAGAAATGTGAAACGCATCTCGTTACGAAATATGTCTCGGTATTTTGCCAGGGATAAGAAGGCTGTGAAATATCGAACGCCCCGGCGGTCGGTCGGTTAAGCGCTATCGCATTGTTTTGAGGTTGATGGTTCGAGTCTTGATCGTTTCCCCACCGAGCATGCCCTTCAGTAAGGTACTTCACGGATAGCTGTAACAGGCAACAGACACACAGTCACTACAATGGTCCGTGCCTAACGGTTGCTGGGTATAAGCCCCCGGAAGGTTCGCGGGACAGGCTATAGCCAATAATAAAAACCTGAAAGTATATATAAATATCAGACAGTCGAAATATACATCATTGATTAAAACTTGCTCCAGGGGAGGCTCGCACTCACATTTTCCGCATCACTCCGCATCTGTCACATAAGCACGGCGCGCTAACCGATTGCGCCACTGGAGCTGACGCGCAAGAAGAAAATAGATGATACAAACAACATAATATGCGGGAATTAGAAATCTGATGTTTTATATTTTTTTCCATGACCTAAAAGTAGATCTGCAATTTTTGAAAAAATGCATTAAAGCAACGTTATTTGACAGAAAATTTAATCAATAATATGAAAATAAAAACTAACGAAATCAATTTTTTTTCAGTCAATAATCGTACCATTCTAGGCGATGGAAACTTCTAACCCAACGATTCTCAACAGTGACCTTTGGCATTTAAAAAACTCCTGTATGTTAAAACTCATGTTAATTGACAATACCCACGATTTGAAATATAAAAATGCGACTTAAATACACTCTACTGTAGGTGTAAATATAGTAAGTCAGCTAAAATCATGTTACGTCTTAAGGTCGCTGTCCACATAACCGGGTAAAAACGGCAACGATCGGGGAATCCGAATAATACGGTGTAGAATTATCTCCCCAGCCCCAGACAAATCGATTATTAGCATCTACTCTTTAAAAACCTTACTAACAAGTCAATACAAACTCCAAAATCGGCAAGAAAAAGTCAGTCGGTCGTGTAACTCTACGACAAAATTGTCGTAATTTCAACTTTGTCGTAGAGCCGTAGCAGCAATAAATTCACGAATCGCTAACATTGCACTGCATTCTTGCTACAATGTGGCATCGGCAAAGAAACGTAAAATGCATCTCGTTGCGAGAAGATGTCTCGGAATTTTACTAGGGAATAAGAAGGCAACGAAGTGTCGAACAGCCCGGCTCAGTCGGTTAAAGCGCTATAATATTGTTTTGAAGTTTGATGGTTCGATGCTTGACCGTTTTACCACCGAATGTCCCTTCAGCAAAGGCACTTCGCGAGTAGCTGTAACGGGGAGCAGACACACACAGTCACGACAAAAGTTCGTGCCTAAACGATTGTTGGGTATAAGCCCCCCGGTAAGTTTGCGGACAGACCCTACCAAATAATGAAAACAGGCGAATATATTTCATTGATTAAAACTTGCTTCCAGGTGAGGCTCGAAACTCACAACCTCCGCATCACTCCGTATCTGTCATATAAGTACGGCGCGCTAACCGATTGCGCCACCGGAGCTGCTGGATAATAAAACTAAAAAAACAGAAAATGCATCAACAAAAAACGCGGAAATTGAGAATTTTTTGTTGATTTATTTTTTTTTCCAATGACCTGATAGTAAATCTACAATTTTTTGAAAAAAAAACACTTTTGGCCAAGTATGAGCTGTTGATGGAACGCACGCAGAAGATCATTGAGATTGCACTGTTACAGTGTGGCAAAAAATAATCGTAAAAAGCATCTCGTCCCGAAATATATCTCTGAATTTCGCCAAGAATAAGAAGGCGCGATGAAACATCGCACCACTGAATATATATTTCATTGTTTTAAAATTGGTCCAGTTGAGACTCGAGCTCACAATCACCGCATCACTCTGTATCTGCCACATAAGTACGGCGCGATAACCGATTGCGCCACTGGAGCTGCGGCGCAAGGGAAAGACAGATAATACATCAACATAATTCGTGAAAAGCAAGACTTTTTGTTGAAAATTCAATTTTTTCAATGGCCTGACCCTAGTAAATCTCAATCATTGTATACAATGCATGAAAATGAATCAAAATAAACGTTATTTGACAGTAATATTCAATTATTAATATTAAAATAAAACTATGAAATCCAATGTTATGATAACATCGCCAACAACAGATATATTGATTATTTCATCGTTCCAACAAAATCCGATAGACGAGTTTTGGAGTGGTTTTTGGTGTCAACCGCGCTGCTTTCACGGTAAAAGAACAAAATATTTATCGATCGATTGAACAAAGATTAATAATTCATGTTAAGATTGAAGATCAAACGCAAATTCAAGATTGTTTTGTTGGCGGAATTATGGCGTTGCTAACTACCTTACCATTGGTGATACAATTCACAATTACCATTTACGTGAGTCGTTCTGAGCGGAGTTGTACACTGTAAAAAAAATGCAACAAAATCACTGGTATTTGACAGTAACTTTACTTGGCGGGTATGGGAAAACATTCAAAAATGACTTTTTTGATCAAATATAGGTTGTTGGTGGGAACGCACCGCGAAATTAAAATTGTCAATTTCAAAAGCATTTTTTTTATGTTGAAAATATGACTTGTCTAGTTTTTTGAACCAGTTTACATTTTATTTTATGTAATACGTAAACTTTGAATAGAAAACTCGGTTAAAATTAAAATAGGTAAATCAGATATCCGTGGAACTAGGTAAAAAAAAACATTTTTAAAATTAAACCCAGTAAACTCAGTATTTCAACTAGAATTTCAAAACGCTGCAATGGAGCCTACGCGCTGCTGTGGGGATAAAAATTACACCACTAACATCCAATATATTGATTATTTCAACGGTTAAATATATCTCGGTGTTATTGTAGTAGTTTATGGTGTCAACCGCGCTCATTTTACGGTAAAAACAAACATATATATTGATTGGTTTTTGGACAAAAATTAATAATTTATATTGAAGTTTAAGATCAAGTGCAAATTTGATGGATTTCAGTCCCGTTGGCACGAGATTTACAATCGCTCCACGAGTTTACAGCAAATCGTAAGAAGCGACTAGAAGGAAGAAAAGAAGTGGGTAGATGGTTTTATCACCTCTCAGGGCAGATACCACTCACTGATGTTTTCCGTTTTAGAGTGCAGTGGCTCGTAATACACCTTTTATTAGCTCTTTGCCATTAGGTTGCCGTTAGTTGATTCCTTTTGGGCCCTGCTTCCGGCCTTGCTCAAGAGGAACTAAGTAAAGGAACTTATTTTTATCATGAAATAAGGAAGGTCCATTCATAATTTTTACGTAATACTTCAACCTAACTAATTCAATCATGCACAATCAGACATAATTCCCGTTATAATTATAACGTTATAAATGGTAAAACAAAATTATTCAAAATATTCCAACCCCCCCCCCCCTCCTCAAAACACTTTGCCACAGTAATATCACAATTACCTAACGTTACGTAGACGAACAGGTAGGATGATATATAGACTGGTTTTTAATAAATAACAAAATAATGTAAAGTAAATCGAATTTACCACAGGAACATGGTATATTATATAAAATTATGACTAGATAACCCAGTTTCACTTTTAAAACTAGGTTGTATGTACCCATGTTAAACGTCAGGTAAACTAGTTAATCGTCGTTTTGCTCATTTTTTAAATATTCTTAATAGATTTGAAGATTGAAATCACGGAATTGTCAATTTCAAAAAAATTTTTCACAATGAATATATGATTCGCCCAGTTTTCAATATTAGATACTTACTTTTTTGAACCGGGTGCCTAGTAAATTCTGTCATTATTTAAAGTAATTAAGTAAATTTATCTAGTTTATCTAAAAATTTACTAGATAAAAAATTGAAAGAGAAAATTCGTTGAAAGTTGAACTAGGTAGACAAGATATCCATGAAAGTAAGTAGGTAAAAGTACATTGAATATAACTCGATAAACTGGTAAACGCGGTACTTTTACCTAAAATTGTCAAAACTGCTTAGCATTCTATTAAACGTAATATCGGAAGGCAAAATTTTTTAAAATTATATCACCGACATCTATCCCTTCCCTTAAATACTTCGGTATGATGATCTCATAATCGTTCAACGTTACATAGACGTTAGATAGGGTGATATCTAGACTACATTAAAAACCATCTTTTTCCTACGATTTGCCTAGATTTTAATACTAGGGCACCTACTTGAAAATTTAGTTAAATTTACATGGTGAATTTACCAGTTAAATTTTTCAGAAAAAAAAAACTCGAAAGAAGTTGAAGTAGATAAATCAGATATCCGTGTAACCAAAGTAAAAGTACTTTGAAAATAAACTATGTAAACTAGGTAGACTAGGTGCTTTTATCTAGAATTACCAAAACACTAGACCGTAACCACAAGGAATCCGAATCTACGTCGAGATGACCAGAGATTCGTAGCTCGAAACGCTTTTCTAATTCTTGTCCGATTCATCTGACTGAGCACCTGGGCCGTTCTTACCGGTACTCGAACACGGGATCCAATTAACTGCTCACGTGGTAATCAACTAAGTTCTTTTATCTATAACAGTCAACACTAATCCAGACAAATCTACGTCCTACCTGTATGATATGATAACGCTGCCCAACACTAGGGCCGGGCGATTCGAATCGATTCGAAGTACAGAATATTCGAATTTATTGTGATTCGGTCAGTGAAGTGAATTTTTTCATTTTTAACGGCAAAATGCAACCGATTTTGGTCAAATTTGACCAAAATCGGTTGTATTTCGTCGTTAAAATGAAAATACATCGCTTTTAAGTCAGTTTATGATAATATTTGTAATTTGTAACTGTATAATTCCTAACCATCATAATGGAGATTATGATAGTAATAGTAAAAATGGAATATTTGTTATTTTTATGAAATCAACGATTCGATTCGGAAAAATTATTCGAATCAAATTCGAATTTAAAATGATTCGGTTTTGCCAGCCCTATCCGCCACTATTATAGAAATCGACAAAGACTGTGCTGGACAGTGTATCTAGTATCTGTAGAGCAAAGTAATCGAGGTTGTGTATAATTTCATCATCGTTCACGGGCCTACGAGGCTGGACGAAACCGAATCATTGAGAATTCGAATAAAATTCGAATAATTTTTTTGAATCGAATCGAATTACTAATTTGGTATGATTTTTGAGCGTACGTTCCGCTTTTCCACTTTAATCAGGAAGTGGTAAGCATTTTTATCATCTCCCTGGGCAAATACCACACATTGCACTTTATCATAGCGGTACAGTTTCATTTGTGATGTTTTGCGCTTATAATGCAGTTACTGGTACTACATCTTTTAGTGGATCTTTGTTATTAAGTGGTCGTTAGTTGGTTCCTTTTCGGCACTGCTTATTGCCATGTTCAGAGTGAATTTCAATAAAAAATAATTCTCCACTATTAACATTGAGAAATCAATAACCATGAATTCTGCTTATATGTAGATAAACAAACTATTCACAAAGCAACTTCCTGGACTCGGATAAATTTGTACCAAAATCTTATCGCGAGAATATAACAATTCACAGGTTTTGTTCTTCGAATCGAATCAATAACCAAATCAAATTGCTCAACCCTAATTCTCATAAAACACTTCAAACGTTACACAAGATCACATCTAGTCACATCTACATTCTACCTACATGATATCTTGACCGCTTCCATTACAATATAAATCGATAAAAACAAAGCTGGACAATGGTTTTATTATTGTAGCATTTGTTTTGCTTAGATCATTGTTTTATAAAGCAAAAACAATAGAAGTGGATTTAACAGTGTTCCGAGCAGATACCACTCATTGCACTCTATTTTAGAGGTTTCGGTTTTTATGTTTTGCTTTTAGTATTGCTTGCAGTGAAAACAAGTGAAACAGGACCCAAAGTCCTAAATCATCACTGAATTGAACGAGTGTAATGGAGTGCTGTCACTCTGTCCTTGGTTTGGCAAAACTGTACAGCGTAAGGAATCTGGCGACTAGCACAAACCATTGCATTTCAATGGATCTCTGTTAGAGCTGCAATCACAAACAGAAAAAAAAAAAAAATAATACAACATCAGAAGCATCGCTGCAGGTGAGGCTCGAACTCACAACCCACACAGAAGATTGACTCTAAACAGAGCCCTGTAAAACATTATAGCGGAAGCAAAAACTCATCAATACATCAGTCATTGATAAAAAATTTAAAAAAATATATAAGCTGAAAGATGTATGCTCCAAGTAAGGCTCGAACGCACAATCTCCGCATTCGAGAAAATGGTTGATGGTATACTGGTCCCGCACAAAACCACCAAACATTTTCTTTATGAAATTCACTCTAAGCAAGGTCGGAAACAGTGCCAATTAACGATGACTTAGGTTAGAAAAATGATTGAAGTAACTAACTAGCGAGCACGAACTATAAAGCTGCACAAAACCGAAAACCAGCATTTTACTCTTGGCGCAAACTACAGTGTACATCGTGAATAGTGGTCTGTCCTTTTTTATAGCCACTTTTAATAAGCGAGCCGGACTCGCCGGAGCTCGAACCGAGATCTTCAACCTGCGATGCCAACATGTCTAACCACTAGGCCATCGGGCTCACAACCTGGCGAAAACAAGTAAAACAGAACCCAAACTCATCAATCAACACTGGATTGAACGAGTTTAACGGAGTGCGGTCAATCTGTCCTTGATTTGGCAAAAACTGCGCAGCGCAAGGGATTTGGGGAAATAGCACAGACCATTGCATTTGAAGGGATCCCTTTAAGAACTATAATCGTACTCACCACGGAAAGTAATTATCAAAACATCAAAGATTTAATTAAAAGTAGTAGTTGGCATTGCTCCAGGTGAGGCTCGAACTCACAAAACCTCCGCATTACTCCGTATCAGTCATATAAGTAAGGTGCGCTTACCGATTTGCGCAACTGGAGCCGCGGGTTCCTAACGTGAGCTGCATGGGCTCAATGAACATTTGTTATTACTAAACTTGCTCAAATCAAGCCAAGGTAAAACTTTTTGAAAGAGAAACACCCAAACCACTGAAAGGGTCAGTAAGCTGCACTTGTCAAAACTATATCACTCACGATTAGGGGTTGTCAAAACAGAATCATTGGGAAATCGAATCTGATTCAAATTATTATTTTTCGAATCGGATCGAATCACAAATTCCATGTAAAATAACAGTTATCGCGTTTTTACTATTACGACTTATCTCCATAGTTGAAAATCAACAAATTTATAGTTTAATAGTTTATTTTTCAATTCACACTGCATGTCTGAGAGCAACAATTTTCATATTTTAACGACAAAATATAATCGATTTTGGTCCAAATTTGACCAAAATCGATTGCATTTGTTGTTAAAAATGAAAATCTTAATCTATTTAGCATGTTTCTATTCCTATGAAACGACAATTTAGTGTAGTACTTGACGTGCGTCCCGCTTTCCCATTGTAATTAGGAAGTGGTGGACGTTTTTACACATCTCCCAGGGCATATACAAGTCACTGCGCTTTATCAAAGCGGTACAGTTCCATTTGTGATGTTTTGTGCTTATAATGCAGTTGCTGCGGTACTTACATCTTTTAGTGGATCTTTGTTATTAAGTGGCTGTTAGTTGGTTCCTTTTCGGCACTGCATATTGCCTTGCTCAGAGTGAATTTCAATAGAAAATGATTCTCCACTATTAACATTAAAAAATTCCATAGCTATGAATTCGCTTATATTTCGATAAAACAAACTATTCACAAAGCAGCTTCCCAGAACTCAGATAAATTTGTACATAACCTTATCGCGAGAATATAACAATTCACAGGTTTTGTTCTTCGAATCGAATCAATAACCAAATCAAATTTCTCAACCCTAAATTCTCATAAACACTTCAACGTTACACAAGGTCACATCTAGTCACGTCTACATTCTACCTACATGATATGTTGACCGCTTCCTTACAATATAAATCGATAAAAACAAAGCTGGAACAATGGTTTTGTTATTGTAGCATTTGTTTGCCTTAGATCATGGTTTTATTAAAGCAAAACAATGGAAGTGGTTTTAATACTGTTCAGAGCAGATAGCACTCATTGCACTCTATTTGGAGGGTTTAATTTGGTCTCGGTTGTTTCGTTCTTAGGTTTTAATGCTCAATGTGAGGCTCGAACTCACAAACTTCCACTTTCGTACTTCGTACACTGTCTTATGGGCACACGAGAAATATATTCCGAAGCCAACACAAAAAGATTGACTCTAAACAGAGCCCTGTAAAAACAGTATAACGGAAGCAAAACTCATCAATTACATCAGTCATTGATACAACATTACAAAAAAAATATATAAGCTGAAAAGTTTCTGTTTCAAGTGAGGCTTGTGATTCCCACAACCTCCGCATTGAAGAAGTGGTAGATGGTCTACCATCGCATAGGGCAGATACCACTCACTGTACTTTACTATGGTCGTTTCGTTTCGTTTGGAATGTTTTCCGTTTAGAGTGCAGTTGTATTGGTACTATATCTTATAGTAAGCTCTTTGCTATTGAATGGCTGTTGGTTGGTTGGGAACTGCTACCAGCCTTGCTCAGAGTGAATTTCAAAAAAATAAAATAAAATATAAAAAAAAATTCCGTATCTGCCATATATGTGCGGCGCTGGTGGACTGTGCCAACGGAGCTGCAAGAACTGTTTATGAATTTTGGCCTCTCAACTTCCCAGTTACCCTGCATCCAATTTCTCTCCAATAGAGGACGGGAGCACTATGCAAAGAAATCGACAGTGCTTTTAGTGGAAAATAATTCATAGTGAAAATGAAACCGCTGCCGTAAAGTGCAGTGAGCGTTATCTGCCTAGGCGATGTTTTAAACATAATTTTAAAACTTCTTTGCTTCCCGGTCGATTCTTTCGATAGATTACCGTCGGCATTTACTTTAGTAATAAGAGGAATTCTGATTCCAGAGTTCCAAACAAAAAAATACACAATGCCATCGACAATTGATATCAAAACTACCAAGAAAAAGTTGCGCAGGTGAGGTTCGAACTCACAAACTTCCCCAACACTACGTAACAGTTTACAAGCAAAGCGCGACATCCAAAAGCGTCACTGCAAGCTGGTGCCTCACAAGAACCAGCGACAAAACATTTTCTTTATGAAATTCCCACTCTAAGCAAAGGTCGGAAAACAGTGCCAAAAGTAACGATCACTTAGGTAGAAAATGATTGAAGTAACTAACTAGCGAGAGCATCTGGACTATAATGCTGCACAAAAACCGAAAAACAGCAATTTTACTCTTACGGCCAAACTACAGCGTACATCGTGGAAGGTGTGCCAGTTCTTTTTAGGTTCTGTGTTTAGTATTGCTGCAGTGAAAACAAGAAAAAACAGAACCCAAAGTCAGAAATCGACACAAGTTCAATTTAGTGCGTTCACTCTGTCCTTGGTTTGACAAAACTGCACAGTTGCAAGGGATTTGGGGAACTAGCACAGACCACTGCATTTGAAGGGGATCTCTTAAGAACTATCATCGTACCCACAACAGAAAAGAAAATGATCTAAAAACTTCGAAGGATTTTAGTGAAAACATAGAAAAGTTGACAGTGACTCCAGGGTGAGGCTTCGGAAACTCAAAACCTCCGCCATCACTCCGGATCTGTCATAATAAGTACGGCGCGCTATAACCGATTGCGCAAACTGGGCTGCGTTTGTACCCAAACGTTGAGCTGCGTTGGATCTCAACCATTTTTTATTACTGAACTTCCTCAATAACCAAGACCAAGGAAATAACTTTTTGAAAGAGAGTTAATCTCAAACCACTGAAAGTCGATAAAGTAACACTTGTCAAAACTAATATCACTCACGATTGGGGCTTGTCAAAACCGATTTGCATTAGGATTTCGAATCGGATTCGAATTATTTTTCGAATCGGATCGAATCACAAATTCCTTGTAAAAAACAGTTACCTAATTTTTACTATATACGAACTGTCTCCATCTGTGAAAAATCAACAAAATATATAGTTTGCATTGTATAGTCAATCCAGACTCCATGTCTAAAAAAACAACAATTTATTTATTTTTCACGACAAATGCAATCGATTTTGGTTCAAATTTGACCAAATCGATTGCATTTGTCGTAAAAATAAAAAAATTTTAGTTTATTTAACAAGCTTTTTTTGTTCCTATTCCTTTGTTCCAGAATTCCACAAATACGATCGACCCTTCGACCCGAAAAAATCGTTCGTTGAAAATATAAGCGAAACATATAAACGAAGAAAGAACAACTTGTCAAATCATAATAAACATCATCATAATTTACTAAAGCAGTGGCTACAGGTGAGGCTTGAAACTCACATACTTCCGCATATTACTATGGTTATATATATAAGCATGGCAAAATATAATTAATATATATATATATATATATCTATATATTTTATATATATATTTATATGTTATAAATGACTTAATTAAATTTGATAATTGCTTAATTTTAATTAAAATTGCTCTATGAGATGATTCATTTTACGTATTCGTCGAGATATTTTTATGCATATTTCTATTCTAGTATTAGTATTAGTATTTCATTTCCACAATTGGTGACGGTTGATCACTTTGTCTCATTTTAGTTCACTTATGGCGCAAGTTTTGACATATATAGAATCCTGGTCTGCCCTCTTCCGCTCTCTGCGCAATTCACTGTCACAACACTCGTTTCAATGTCTATAATAATGGTCAACCAGGTTGCTAGGGTTCGTGTAAAACTTGACTTCGGTGAATCATCTGACCCGCCAGCCAAAAAATTCTTGACATGAACGATTATATTCATCGCATGCGTCACATATGGATCGCGCCGCACAAGGCGCGGTCCATATGTGGCTCATGCTTGTTTAAATTAGAATAGTGTGAAATAGAATTGAATGATACTTGGACAAACGGAGTCCGGCTTAGTCGGTTAAGCGCGATCGTATTGTGCGAAACGGGCCTCATGTTGTCGATGCATAACCGTTTCCACCACACCAGTGAGGCCCTTCAGCAGGCACAACGCGAATGTCCGTAATGTTTAACAAAAAACACAGATTATACAAGATCCGTGCTTAACAGTTTGTTGGTGTTTGAGACTCCGGTAGGGTTCACGGAATGACCATTGCAAATAATTCGACAAGAAATTGTGATGTTAACGTAATTTAAAGATTAAAGCCGCCACATACTGCACAATACATTCCCTTGTTTTGGCAGTTTTCAGATACGTGTATTTTGCAATTACAATTATTTTGTCTTTTTGTTGTGAACAAATAAGTTTCTTTCTTGGGGGACAGGCATAGGTGAAAAATGTAGCATTAAGGGGATTGCACTCCGAAAAGGATCTTAACTCTAAAGGAGACTGTAAACAAAATTTTAGTCCCAGTCGGAATACATTTTATTCTGAGTCATTTCTTTATGCAACATACAAAAGTATGGCAAACAATTGAGAAATGCGAGGAAAACTTCTCGTTTTTTATATTTAGATTTATCAGGACGTAAAACATAGCGCCACTGGTGCAGCCACGGTAAGGAGCTTGTTTTTTTTTTACGATAAAGATCTTACCGAAAAAACAAGTGTTTATAAAATCTCTGGTAAACTCTTTATCGAAAATATCATTCGGTTCACGTATGTGTTCACATATTTTTTTTGTGGTTATTGAAATTCAATCTGATCAAGGCTGGAAGCAGTGGCCTAATGGAAAAACCAACTATCTGCTACTTAATACGCAAATAACTGCTAAATAATTTTTGAGTAAAAACAGCAAACTGAACTCCAAAGAGAAAAAAACATTGCAAGGCAGAACTAAATGCCATGGTTACATGCATTGCTTGGTATCTGCCTTGGCGATGGTTAAATCCATCTGCCACGTCTTTTGTTACCTTCAAACCCCATCTTAAACACGCAGAAATACGTTAGGACTGTTCTTAAAGCCCGTTACGACGACGCTCCGTTCGTATTCAGGGCTGAAACTTCTCTTCTTTCCAGAGCACGCTTCTGAGTTGATCTACCCTGGTTCAAGGCTGTACAACGGCCATTAACAGCGGTACAGGATTAGTTATAATGAAAAGAAAAGTAATGATCTTTTCGGTTCGTCCAAGCCTACCCAAGTTATTACACCTGGGTTGAGTGTCGGGACTGGGATTTAAGAGACACACTTGCGTGGACTCAAACAGAGATCTTCAGTCCTGCGATTACCAGCATGATAATCAACTTGGCTTATCCAACAAAACATTCTTGAAAGCAGGACTATCCCACTACCACTGTGCGAGGCCTTTGAGCTATAATGAGTGGAAATTCCTATTATCCACGATGACTAAAAACGCAATGAAATTTTTGTCGTCCTTTTGAAAAAAAGTGAAAAATCATGTAACGCTGAAATACTATATTCTAACGGTTTAATTATCTCGTTAAATACTAAGAAGAAGGAGTAATTCGTAACGGAGATGAGGGCGATAAAACGAAAATTTTTGCCACATTTATGAGGATCCTTCAATATTTGGCTTTGGGTCCTTGCGCTACCAGTGGTGATATATTACAAAACGAATAATAAACAGTTTGTTATGAAAAATTCAAAAATGATGAGAACGATGCAACCTTCATCGAGACAAATACTTTCTCCAAATCTTTTCAACTACTTTCCGATGTGACCATTACTTAATCGTAACAAAACAAAAGCCAAAAAATTGTCTAGTTACAAGAATCGAACTCACACCCCCAACGCATAGTAGTGTCATTTTGCGTTTCTTTTAGTGGTACAGGAGCATATAGGTAATTAAGAACATATGGCTTGGAAAAACAATTAATAGAATAAAACAATGCAAAAATTGCTCCAGGGTTGAGGATCTCGAACTCAACAAACCTAGCCGCTTCACTCCGTATCTGTCATATAAGTAACGGGCGCGCGCAAAGCGATTGCGCCACTGGAAAGCCGACCGAGGGACGGCTTTTCTCAACTGATATTTTAGTTGGAAAACCAAATATAAAATTTCCATTTCGAACATCTGTGAATTAGAACAAGTACACATTATTCTGATATATGATCGTGTAGCGAACAGTTTTCAGATCGTGACGCATCTTCCACTTCATGTTGAATTATGTGTGCAACCCGGATGTTGGGACGAGGATAGCGTTAAGGTATGGGATTACAAATTGATACCCTACTCAGTGCGGAAGTTCAATTTCAAGAATACCGTATTGGCAAGTAGGCTGAGGCCAAAAGCGAATCATTTGGAATTCGAATCATGGAGATTCGAATAATTTTTTCCGAATAGGATCGAAATCGTTGATTTCATAAAAATCAACAACTTTCCCACTTTTTAACTGTTACTAGTCACAACAGTCCTCCAAGAAGTTACTTAATAAATCAGTCTAATTACACAAATTCTTAGCGTGAACTGATTTAAGAGTCACATATTTGATTTCATTTTACACGAGACGAATGACTATTACATTTTCCAACTCTAAGAGACGATAATAATTTTCATTTTTAACGACAAAATATCCTCGATTGTTGGTTCAAAACGACGAAATTTTAGCAGTTGTTGGTCATCCTTTGCCCGATTCACAACTTTGAGAGTTCGAATATTCTGTACTTCGAATCCCCGAATCGAATTGCCCAGCCCAATTGGAAAATAAAAATGAGAAATCTAGGACTTGGTGGCATAGGGGTCTAAGATCAAAGTGCTAGTTAAATGGTTTTTGTTTTATTAATCGTCTAGAGAAGTATACCATTCTAGCGGCACTCTATTACAGCGGCTCATATTTAATTTAAAGTGTCTTCCTTCCTGAACCGCACCTTTATGGTTTAACGATATAGACTCCTTTAGGTTATTTCCTATAAATAAATTCCGGTTTAAAGGTATTAGGTCTGGGTTCCTACCTTGCTTATGAGTGGATTTTATTTTTCTGGATTTTTTAATACAAAAAGCGAAATTGAAACAAAATTCATTGAAACTTGATTTGCCACACTCTGTTCAATGTTCGTGAACTCTACTCAATCACATTCCGACTCGAGACCATGATCATCAAGTTTTGACTAGTTTCCTGTACAGCATGGCGCAAAATCTATCTGCACTAGAAACATGTCACCGTTGGTTATAGGTTGTGTTAAGCGCGATTGTCTGCCTGGAAGGTCGCTGGATTTTCTGGACAGACTCTATCCATTTCACCACAGAAGCTATGTTCCGATCAACAAGGCATCGAGTGGATTCATTGTGCCCAACTGAACGGTTTTGTTGAGGTAAAAGCCCCCTGTTAGAGGTTCACCGAACCAGTTACATAGCAAATAAATTCGGGAAACCCCAGAAAAAAACCCCTTAATTTTTTTTTTTTTAAACATGCAGACATCTCTGCAGCGATATCGGAGTCGAGAGCAAATGGAGGAGGATTTTCAAAAAAATTTGAGTTAAATTGTTCCACTTTCCCAAATTTAGGAATTTACACAAAAATATCTTTAAAATAAGCATTTTTTTTGCTTTTTGCACCCACCTTTCACTTAATTTTTGTTGCCCCATCCTTTCCAAGTTTTATTACTTTAAAGTCATC
This sequence comes from Styela plicata, assembly GCA_963675895.2. Classification (NCBI taxonomy): domain Eukaryota; kingdom Metazoa; phylum Chordata; class Ascidiacea; order Stolidobranchia; family Styelidae; genus Styela; species Styela plicata. Next base: position 37,097 of record CAVMBJ020000077.1, read on the forward strand.
ACTGCATATTCTCTCATTTCAACTGTTTTTTTTGAATGAGGGAAATCTGAAAGAGCAGACGAAAAAAATCCTCATCAGTGGACGGTAATTTCACTTGTGACAAATTGTCTGAAAACCTAGTCTGGACAATACGCAATATCACTTATTTGACACACTATACAGCAGTGAAGGTTTCTCTTCACACCAGACTCCCTCCCTCCAGCAGTCGGCACAGACACACCGGATACTGACTTGCATATTTGACAGGACTGGCGGCAAGACCAATCATTTGGAACTTCGAAACATTAGGAACCTTCGAATCGGATCGAAAATAACAAACAAAAATAAAAATCCCCCAAACACCCTTTTTTTAATTTCATGTATATAACAAATATTCATTGATTTTAACATTTAATACGAGAGCGGTGTCTATCATTGTGAAAAATCAAAAAATTTTTATATAAAGTCTTGTTAGTGTATATTTAAATTCATGCCTCCATGTCAATGTCTAAGAAGCAACAATCGTCATATTTTAACAACAAAATATCATACACTTTTATATTACATTATTTGGTTTTTAAAAATGAAAATTTTTAATTTATTAAGCAAGTTATTTTACCCATGAACGATTTTACGATTTATTCGAATGACAATTTAGCTTCGCGAAACCATGATTCGAAACACAATCGAATCAGAATTGCCACCAGCCGTACGGTCCGTTTCGAATGGTTAACATGTTCAACATACGGCCAACACTATGTTTCCACAATGTCACAAACAGTTTCATGCCAAGAAACTTTTTCCAAGAATTATCTAAACTTTGGAAATTCCTTGGCCCTTCTGGCTACTTTCCCCTGATCGTGTTGATCTACAAGGCTTTAAAAACTAACGTTAATAGACATCTATCAGGGATGGGGGTTCCTTAGTTCCTGCATTTTATGTAGTTCTTTGCACTTTAGTGGCTTAAGGAGAATTTTCAAGTATGATTTGTCTCCTGTGGCCTTGCTGTGAGCGAATTTCAATAAAAAAAAATCCTAACGCATTGCTATGTTTTTCTACATTATCATTGGTTTTTTGTTATTACGAGTTACGTATATGTTTATGTGTCTGCTGAGTGACAAATTAAGGATTCTTGATTTGATTATGAGATCGACTTTATAGATCAGATGAAGTCTCTTGATATAACTCCTTGCATTATCTCGATTCAAAACCTAGAACTTGAATTTTGAGCTTTTTATAGCGATCTAAGGTGTAGAATTGTTTTAAACTTTTTCATTAATTTTGCCAATTTTTACGATTCTTTGGTTATTTTTGTAGTAGCCTGCCTATGTCCTGAATAAGTTTGTCTACGTCGTTTTAATTTTCAACCATTTGCGTTTTTTATTTTCTATGGGCTGTCTGTCCGTGACCCTACCTTATACCCAACAACCGTTAGGCACGGACCTTTGTAGAGACCGTGTATATGTTCTATGTTACAGCTACCCGCGAAGTGCCTTGCTGAAGGGTATGCTCGGTGGTGAAACGGGCAAGCATCGAACCATCGGCCTTCTCGGCAATACGATCACTCTTAACGGACTGAGCCACCGAGTCGGGCTCCATTTGCGGTTTTCCAATTGCAAAGT
>CAVMBJ020000078.1:0-38520 GCA_963675895.2 Styela plicata
ATTTACTTTAACTCGATTATTAAAGAAATTAGGCCTTGTTCCCTGCAAGACAATATTCCTATAGAAGATAAATAGCGTATTATATCGATTATCAATAATAATTAAACATTTCCATCAGAATAGTAACTTGTTCATGACTTGATTATGCCAATCATAACGAGCAGAGATAATTCGGCAATAGTTTGCCAAGCAAGGTGAAACTCTCCTCCTGCTATAAAACATCTAGTCAGTCACAACTAAAAATCTCCATACTGATAAGAACTTCTAATCATCTATATTTAAATAAGTTAATTTATATTATAAATTTATACCTAAAGACAAATCTTTGACTGCCAAATATTTTCTCGTGTTTTAGTTTGCCTAAGCCCTGTCATGATTGTGTTCTTTACTGTTATGAGTGCATCCAATCCTCCCCCGTGATGATTTCCATGCCTTTGCATGGACCCATTTAATACTTTTTCCTAAAGATGCTTGTTTCTCAACACTGACTTTTGGGCAGGGACAGGTCCCCTGATTTGAGAATCGCGGACCCACATCCGATACGCGCCGCAGAGACAAGATATACATTTTATGCTTTTTTACATGACTCCCATCAGATGTTAAACAACATCTCAATGTTTATCGTTATAAGATTGTCGTGTTATTAATTTCTTTGATTTTTGTTGTCCGAAAGTTTATAAAAAATAGCAAGAACACAAATGTCTAAGTACCGCCCAATTTAAATTTTGAACTTCACGGTCTTGTGAACAATCTGCTCAATCGACCCGGACGGAATGCTGGTGGAATAAAGGGAATTGTTGCGCTGCACTTTAAAGCAACGAATGATTTATTTGACATGTAGAATCTAATATATTTCCTGCCATTTAATCGCTTTAAGCATGCAGAGAGTTTGAGGACAACGCAATATTTTCATGTTGCGATCAGTACGTGGAAAAGCATGGTTTTTGTTTGATTCTTATCTTTATCTGGAGACTAGGGCGACGCGCTACCATCAGACGTACTGATAATAAGCGTGGTACTTGCCTCCCTAGCCGATCCGCGAAAATCGCGCGAGTCTGTTTCGAAGTGCTTTGAAATGAAACAAAATCCCAACATTGCTATTATTTTTGTAGTCGCTTTGTTTTGCGCTACTTTGAGTTGCTTTAGAAACTCAATAATTTTTAAGCCCAAATTGCAACACTCTACCTTACTCCTTGATATACTATAATACGGTTAGTGTCATCGAAACAGTATTTGCACAAGACATCGTCGTGGAAATTTGTAACAGTAAATTTCTAACTTATCAATACATGTCTGATGACGTCCCAACCTTTTTACCTAATTTCATTTGAGGGAACTAATATATTCTAATTTTCAACGATAATTTCGGAATATCGAGACCGCCAGCTCCTTCAAATATTTTGACTAGCCAATCTGGTAGCTCGCTTAATAACACAATCGAAAATGCACTGATACAAACAAAGGAGGCGGTTCTCTCTCTAGAGCTGCTAATAGTTCGTCTGGCAAGGGTGCTTAACCTTTAGTTTTGCCAAGATACAAGTTGTCTGATAAATCTATGAGAGCAACATATCAGAAATTTTTTATAGCTCATAGGAATATTGAATATCCTTGCCATTCTTAGTAGAGTCAATGAGGGCTTCGTGATTAAAGATTAATTTCTTTACCACGGCTAAAATGGAAAAATGAAACATTCTCTGTTTTCTTGTCAGCACGTCCTAACTTGACTGAAAAATTCGGTCATCCAAATTTTAGTTATCGATGATGCTGAAATCAACGTATAAGGAAAAACGGCTGTTATATACAATTTATAATTACGATTTTTAGACGAAGCGCCAGATACATTCAAGCGCATTTTACATAAAATATCTTTAAGTATAGGAAAAATTAGGAATTTCATTTTCTCGAGAAATTTTAATATTTAATAAATCAATTAAATTCATTGCCCTCTACTCAGCTTTCATAATATTCAATTTTTTCTTTGTGAGCTCCCTTCTAATCTTGATTGCGCGATCTGATTAGGGTGATTATATCTTTTTGCGAAATACCTTTCACGATATTACCAGTATTTTTGGCGCGCCATAGATTAGTGAATAATTTATTCTCGTAAGACAGTTATAGCCAATTACACGTCTTATATAATACGTCATTTCTAGAGAACATATTTTGCTGTGTTTTCGGGTGTTATTGTAATCATAAATCTCTCCCTGACGTACTTTCCTTCGCAGACACATAAGTCGGACTAAAAGGAAGACTAAAACAGTGGTAGATGATTTTACTATCGCCCGGAACCTTTCACTGTTAGTTAGTTTTCTATAACTGCGAAGACGATTCGGAGTGATTCACCGAGCTTTGTCAAAAAGAGAAAGAGACAAATATGTCCAAAGGTTTCTTCTTGCTCCAGGAATTATTTGTGTTTACTCACTATTCCAATAGATCATCACACTAGTTTCGTGTCGACCCCTTTTGCGCATCTTTGTCCTCTAAAGTGCTCAATATCAACAATGCAATCCAGCACTTAATTGATTGATGCTTGCCTTACAAATGACAAAAATCATTGGCTTCTTAATCACTTTGGCGCAAGAAACGGAAAAAAGAGACGAAGTTTTAATACACCAAAACACAACTAGTGGAATTATGGACGTAAAACTGAGTGCAGAAAATACACATAATCACGAAACTTCATTTTTTTACTTGACGATATTTTGATAATGAGTGTAGTCACTGAGAACAGAATTGCACCGCCGAGGAACAGTCCATTCTAACTCTCATGCTTGCAAAAATATATTTACTTATGGGTTTAACGAGGTTTTTTGAATTTGAATTCTGCATGGGGGCCCCTGTAGGAACGGCTTTTAAATTAGTAACTAACGAAGAAGAAATAAGAAGAAAACGTTAGAAGCAGCCCAATACAAATTTTACAAAAATGTATCAAACCAAGTGCTATGCTGTGGAAGTTTTGTGGTGCGGAAAATCATGCTGAACTCAGCAAAAAACAAACCCATTTTCGTGCCCACCTTTGGATGAACATGAGAAAAATTTACATTTATCATCTGATATGAATTAAGTTGGCAGGGTCCGGACATCTTCAATCGAATACTCGGGTTCAGAATATTAACATTATCCGCATCATATTTGTTTGACTTATTCCAAATCACCGCTACATTGGATGCTGGTAAACGATTTAGGGAAATATACGAAATACATTTTGCAGTGGAAAGTTAACGGATTTACTAGATTCGCATATACAAATCTAACAAACGAACATTTGTTTGGTTTATTGATTAAGTTTAAATTCGACTTGTTAATGACTCAAACCATTAGCTGGGCGGGTTTTAACAAAGAAATAATAACAGTATTCGATAAAAAGGTAAATGCGTTACCATTGTCATATCCGTTTTCAAATTCACCGTCATGATAGCGTATAAAGAGACATGTTAGTCTTACGTTTTATTAAATCGGCTTGTTTCTTATTAAGGCGGATTCGATTCGTGACCAAAATAATGCGAAATCTTCGAATATATGATAATGGCACTTATCTATAATTAGAGTCCACCACTCTTTGAATACATTGCATCATTTTAATAACAAACATTCTGGACCTGAATAATGCTATGATTTTTATGTAGAAATTATCAAATCATTCGGGCATCACAAAGGCACTCAGAATTGATTTTTATGTAGTGAAAATGTTTATGAAATTTAAGAAAGCAATAAAATAAATGTTTCTATTTTCAGTGATAACCCCACTCCCCAAATCGCTTGGTCTGGAAACGATCACGAATGAATGTAAACTACTCGACCACGATTTTTTTTTTTTTTTTTTCTCCGTTGTAAAGATATATGTTTGGAAGTAAAAATAAACATTCCTTGTGTTCTGGAACAGACGGATCCTTTCCTCCCGATGACTCCTATCTGGAGCGGTGTGTTCTGGGTAATATGATGTAAGTAAAAACTTACGAGATTATAGTCTCACATATGAGGCTTGATTTCTCATTTGACAAAACGAACAACTTTTTGTCTGAAAAAACATACAAGCTCGAGTCCAATCATGTAATGAAATTTTTTGCTTTAAAAAGAAATGATGGAATCCAGTGGAAAATTAACCTCTGAGAAACAGACGGGGTTCGGCTCTATTCTAGACTAGTAATGATACAAATGAGCTCCGAAGGTTAGGAAATTCTATTAAAAAGCTGAGAGATTTAAAAAAAACATAATCAACATAAATCTAATTCGTAAATACGCATCCGAGTGTCAACGGAAAATTTTTCAAAAAAATGTGTTATTCTGGCCTTGAGATCACGAATAATATTGGAATTGATTTACTGCATCGCAGAAAGCACGCGCATAAACTTTGTTAATTTAAATGCAATTTTTTAGTTTATTTATGGACACTAATTCATGCGATTTTTTCGTGTCAGTTAAGGGATCGGCGAGATAAATGTCAAAATTATAATATTGATTGAATCGTAGTTAGTAGGATTCTCATGTCCAATTAAGTAATATAAAGTTTTTCCTTTATCGAAATATTCACTTGTTGTTGGCTTACTTGATTGCGTTGTCAAGTTCGCCAAATGTGATAAATGTATGACAGTTGAGATAATACTTGGGGAGATTAATTATGATGCCGAACAAGGTATTGGTATGTGAAGAAAAAATTAAACTACCGTGACAGTTGTATCTTATCGTCAACTCAGTCAATCTACCTCGGCGTACTTTTCACCTTACTATCTGATTCTGTAAGTACATTATTCTACATATTATTATATAAATTCTAACATCTCTATATTAATCAGTGTATTATAGATATATCTGTTCAAATATTTTTTAGTTGTAGAGAGGCGGCTGAAAAGTGGTAAAGTATGATTTACTTGAAAAAACATTTACCAATCTGCGTTGCATCAAAGTCACCCAAATTTCGTTTATATCAGGTGAAATCTTGTTATCACTTTTAGAAAAGCATTAAAGTATTTTAAACTAGCAGATGAAGGCGGCCCGAAAAATGTTTTCTCTTTTCAGTGATAAACCTCACCTCTATAGCTTTTTTTATTCTGAAACGATGTACGATGATGTTACTTCCTGATACAATACTCCGTGCACATCATAAGTCTGGGCTAGTAAGTTAACATTCCTTGCTTTTGGATTAGACGGGTCTTTGCTTTACACGTGTATCGACATACTGAGTACCATGGATGGATTATAGCGTAAGGAGTATGCGGTAGAGTTCATCACATATGAGGCTTGAGAATTCCATATTTGACCAATACGTAACAACTTTTTTGTGTGAAAAAAACATTAAAAACACGAGTTCATCTGTAATCTGACAAATGTTTGAGCTTTTATAAGAAATTATGGAAGTCCAGTGTAATATTTACCTCGAGAAACAGACGGGGTTGCTATTTCTGGACTAGTATGCTACCAATGAGCTCCGAAGGTTCGGAATTTTATTAAAAAAGCTGAGATTTTTATAAACATATTCAAATAAAATGAATCCGAAATTCGCATCAATAAGAACGAAATTTGTTCTAAAAAATTCCTGAACTACACGAGCATACAATATTGGAAATGATTACTGCACGCTGAAAAGCGATAACCGGCCAATCTAATAAAATTACAACATTAATTCATTTGATTCGTCGTTGGAATTTTAACAAATTAAGAATATAATTTTGTTTCATCGAAATTCCACTGTGAGTTAATATCTGGAAGCAGCACGTTATAAATAATAAAGAAAACGTTACATGCAAATGTAAAACTAAGCAACTGCACCCTGGGCAGAATAACAATTTATTTACGGAGTTCTATTTTTTTCTGAACAAAAGGTGGAATTTTTCCATGATATAAAAAATTACAGGTAAGAATGAGAGTCACCATGAGTTCAGTCCTCTTTGGGATTTATTTTCACTTAGATTGATGCATTACATCTTTATGTCAGCCAGCTGTTATATAAAGTGACGGAGAAGACTAAATATCAGCTCGCGCATCCGTAACTAATATGTATTATCATACCAACTGTTACATCGACTCGTACACGGACTATGGCTGGCAATGTATTATGTAAAAGTACAGATAACATCTGTCCAAACTTTGTTCTAAGAGATTTAAAGGTCAATAAATACAACTCAGAATCGCAACACAAAAATTCGTCCACCATGTGAAATTGGACACTCAATGAATTGAAGAGTTTTGATAGTAAATTTGAAATTCGTGTTTGTGGTTCGCCCTGAAATAAAAAATTCAACAAGGGAAAGTATCATGTAACTTCTGGAATTTATTTTCATTCTCGAGCCACAGACTTCGCAAATCCTGACTGAAAACAACCGACTCGAAATGTATTTCAACCCAACTCCATCATATATGCCGGGAAATTGAGTATGTCAGCTGGTTTCCCGAGAGTTCGACCGCAGATTTCAACAGCGTCGTTGTAAGTTCGTTTTTCAGACACTGTCGCTTCGATGACAGGGAGTAATAAACACAAACGTTCTCTATGGATATTACCGGTGCCTAAATATTGTAAAAGTATTGACCTTTGTTATATAATCTTTGTTTTATGTTATTGTTATATTTTTAGTATGAGCAGCAACTGTTTTCTGTTAATAGCTAACGTTCAGTTGTTTTACTGTTTGCTGTTATACTCTTTTTATGTTACATCTCTTGTTAGACTTTTTTTTATGTATTACTTTTCTGTTTTTTTATTTTTGTCATTTTATTGTTGTACTTTGATCTCTTTTTCGAGATTTTTAGGTTTCGCGAGTTAGATCAATATATCTGTTAGTTTTTAACTCTTTCATTTGTGAATCTTTAGTTGATTCCAAAACCTTTTTTACCCCTTGGGTTTACTTTCTTTATCTATTCTTTATACTGTAAGATCTGTATAAGCTTTTTGCGATGTTTTGGCATGTTGATACTTTAACTACTTTTAATTTTTTCTTTTTTTATTTTATACGTTTTATAGCCTTCTTTTTTTATTACTTCATTTTATAAATAAACCTTACGTGTATTTACTATAATTGTAGATCGACTATTGTGTTTTACATTACTGTTGCTCGTATTATCTTATTTTTGATCTTGTGGTTGATCTGGATTTGGTTTGGTATTGCGTTATTTATTCCTTTCAATACATTTTTTGAGCATTCTACACACTGGTCTTTTATTTTTTATTTATTCTTTTTTTATACTTTTAGTGTGTAATTGGTCATGAATCTATTAGTTGGAGCGATTATAGTACTTTTTTCTCTTACTTTTTTTCTATGCATTTATCATATCGTGGACTTTTTTTTTTCCGTCGAATTTTCTGTGTTGTTACAACGACTTTATTAACCTTTCCTTTTCAACGACAAAAATGCAATCCCCCTTGGTTCTTACTTGACGTAGAACTCGATTATATGTTAGGGTCTTCAACTTTTTTTATACTGTTGTATTTATTTAAGCTTTGTTCATTGAGAACTGCTGTGACAATGCTATAAATCGGCGTTGGATTTTAAGCTTCTCTGTTATTAACTTGTGGCACTATGTAGTGGATATGGCACTAGTTTTTCCTTTTTTTACATAGATTAACTGAATTCATTAACTATTTTACTTTGAATTCTATTTATTTCATTCTTTTTTGTTTTCTAGTTCCGGACAATTTTATTGACCTTTATTTTAACATCTTTGTATTTTTATAATATTATTCTTTTTCTACTGGTTCTTTTATTTTATTCTTATCATTTGTTTAGTTTCTGTATTTTTTGCATTGCTCCTTCTTAGGTTTTGAACTGTTATTGTTATCTTTTTCATTTATTTTTATTTCTTACTTTTTATCCTTAGTATTTAACCTTATCTATTTTTGTTTTATTAATTATTTCAAAAGCTTTTTTTTTAGCGACTTGATCTAATACTTTACTTTTTTTATTTATGCATACATATGTTTACATTTTATTTTCTTCTTTTGTATACTTTATTATTTATCTTTTTTTTATACTCTACTTTTTAATACTTATTATCATTTTTTATTCTTTTTTGATCCTTTTTTTATCTTTTAGCTTTGTACTTCGTGGTATCTTTTAACTGTGTTAAAACTTTGATTGATGACTTTATTTCTATAAGCCTGAAACTCCCGACTATGTCTTCTATGTTGAATCTTTTTCTCTTTGTTATTTACTATTATTAGCAGTGGTTTCCCCCTGTTTTAGCTCATTTTTTATATTTTATTCATTGATTTTCTTTCTTTACCACTTTCAATACATTTGGTTTTTGTTAATCTTTAACTTTCATGTTTTTTTATTTACTTACTTCTTTTTTGGGTACTATTACTCTTTATATACTTTTTTGTACTTATGTTTTTCTTTTAGCTTTAGTCTGGTTTTTTTTTTCGATTACTTGTTGTATTTATCCTTTTAACATCTTTGTTTATTTTTACAACCTTTTTTTTTTTTATATCTTGTTTGCCTTTTTTATCTTTATTTACTTTTTCTCTTTCTTTACACTGTATTCCTCTGTTTTCTTATTTCTTTACTGATCTCAGTATATAAGTATCTTTTTTATCTACCTGCTTTTTTATAATGAATTTATCGTTAATCCACGACAAACCCAGGGGGGCCTTTTTATCTTTATTTTGATGTCTTTTCTTTGTGGATTTCTTATTTTACCCTTGTTTTTTATATAAATGTATCTTTTTTGGGGGATCTATTCTCTATTATCTTTATTTTTTCCTTTATGTGCACTTATGGCTGTTTTTGATTTTTTTACGTTTTGGAGTCGGGTTATTATATGACGGGAGTACTTGAAAAATCGTTGTTTTTATTTTATCTTTTGTATTATTATTACATCGATGTGAACCGTTATTGCTTTTTTTTCATGTCTTCATCTTGTTTCCCTCTCACTCAATTGTCCCCGGATTGACATTACTTTAGGATTATTTACCACTATATATGCTTTGTGTTTATAGTTTTGTTATTTCTTTATGACTCAATTTTACTTGTTTTTTTTTTTTTTTTGTTGGTTTTTTACATTTTTAGTTATTTGTATTTGTTCAAATTGTTATTCTTTCTGTTATTCGGTTTTTGTTATTTTTTGACTTTTTTTATTTACTCGATGTTTTTATGTATTTATTTGGAGGTTGGCTAATATTACTTTTTTTTGATCTTTTTTTTTTTTTGAGTCACGGATGTTCAATGTATGATTACTATCTTTTTCTTCTCATCAAGTCGTTATATCTTATCTATATTCTGTATAAGTTTTTGGTATTTTTAGCTTTAGTCCTATGTTTTACGTTTTTTTACTGTTACTATCTTTTATACTTTTATTACTCTTTTAGTTTCGATCTTCCGTCTTCTTTTATGTCGAGTTTATAGTTTTCTGTCTGAATTATCGTTATTTCTTGTTGGTTTTCTTATCCGGTATTTACTTTTTTTTATTGTTTGTTTATATTCTGTTTGTTACGTCTTATCTTTTTGTTATGAGATTTATTTTTATTCATAAACTGTTTTAGTGGTTAGTTAGGTGGAGTTGCGTGAGATTGGTTAGGGTGCGCTTAATAGGGAGTCCCTGGTACGTTATTTATCTTAGGTCTTCCAGTTATTTACTCTCTTGTTTTTCTATTGTTTATCTCAAAACCTGTTTATGACTTTGATCTTTGTTTGGGTTTTGTTTTTAACGTTAAAGCTGACTATTATTTTATTATTCTTTGTTTTTTTTACTGTTGGAGGTTACTATGTTTGCTTTTATCTTTACTTGTTACTTTCAGTTTATCTCATTATTTAATGTGTTGTTTTTTTTGTTAGTTTTTATTTATTACTCTTATAACTATGTTTACCTGTGTTTATCTTTTTTTACTGTTTGTTTTATAAGATGCTTACAATATATTCTCATCCTTTTTGTTATTTATTACTGTGATTGTATATCGTTTTTATTCGTTTTTTAACCAGGACTTCTAGGGTATGTTTTTTTATTCGTTTACTTTCTATATGCTAAGTTGGTGCTTTCCTATTGGTTGCAGGCTCTCTTTATTAATCTCAATAAAGCCTGCTTTCGACCTTTTCTTGTTATTCTTTTATTTGGTATAGATTATATTTTTTAGGTGTGTTACATTTTTTTAGTAGGACTTTTGGTTAACTCTTTTTTTACTATGTTGATGTATTTATGTTTTGTCGTACAGTTCGTTTTTTTTAGTGTCTTAGTTTAGTTATTGGATCGCGAAATTTGTATCCTTTTTATTTTCATTTATGATGCGTAAGTATTTTCACTACATTGCTTATTTTCTTACCTTATTATACTTATGGGTTTGTTTATGTTATTCTTCTGTTTTTTTATCTACTGTATCCATTTTTTTGTTGTATCCACTATCTTCTATTTTAATTTAATTTAATTACTTTTTTTTATCTTTCTATTCTATCTTGCTTTTCGCTTTTGTTATCTTTTACTATTCTTTATTCTTTATATCTTTTTATTTTGTCATATCTGATCTACATTTTTTTCCTCTTTTACTTTTTTACCTATGTTTTTTTATCGATTATCATGTGTTCTTTTTTATTCACTTTTTTATTTTGTATATATCTTTCCTTTGTATTTTTTTATTTTTATTTATTAATCATTTTATGTTCTATTACTATTGGAGGTATGATGACTTAATATCTGATGTATTTTACCATATCTAGTTTTAATCTTTTTTTTTATATATGTTCATCTTTGATATATTATTTATTTTTTATTTTAACATTTTTCTTTGATCCTTTCTTTTTTCTATCTTTTTCTCAGTTAACATTATTTTACTTATTCTATTTTATCCCTATCCTTTCACTTTTTTTTTTAGTTTTAACATTTATTTGTTCGTATTTTCACTTATTATTTTTGTTAACTTCTTTTATTTTTATTTTTCTTTTTTTTTTGTTGGGTTTTATATTCTTTATTTTTTTTTTTCCTTTGATTTATTTTATCTTTAGGGCCACTCATTTTCGTGGTTGTTTTATACTATTATTTCTCAAAGTGGGGGTTTTTGTTTTCAGTGGGTAGTAGGTTTTATATAGTTTTAGTTCAATTATGCTACTAATTTTCTAGTATTAATTCAGTTATGGTTTTTTTTTTGTTAGAATTTTTCTATATTTATTTTTAGGCCGCTAATTTTATTTATTCATTCCTTTATATTTGTCGCTTTTATTGTCCTATTTTCATTTTCTTCATTTTTCGATTATTGTTCAATGTTTTTTTTTTACATTTCTTTTTTACTCGCGCCCCCTCTAGAATTTTGTTCTTTTTATGTTATGTGTTTTTTTTTTTGTATTATTTTGTGTATTTTTTTTTTTTTTTTGATGTTCTTTATTATCCCGTTTTTAGTTTTTTTTTGTTTTTTATCATATTTTTATTGTTATTTGATCATTTTTTGTTATTTTATTTATTTTTTTTAAATTTTTTTTTTTTTTTTTTTTTGTTTCTATTTTATTTTAATTTCATCTTTTTTTTATTTTTTTTTAGTTTTACTTTTTTTTTTTGTATATATTTTTAGTTTTAATTTTTTTGGTTGTTTTTTTGTTATTTTACTTTTTATTTTTTTTTCTATTTTGTTATTTTTTTTTTGTTTTTTCTGTGTATATTTTTTTTTAATATTTGTGTTGTGTTTTTTTTATATTAATATTTTTTATTTTTTATAAAAAAAAAAAAAAAAAAAATAAAAAAAAAAAAAAAAAAAAAAAAAAAAAAAAAAAACAAAATTAAAAAAACAAAAAAAAAAAACAAAATTAAAAATAAAAATAAAAAAAAAATATGTGTAAAAAAATAAAAATAACAACAATTTAAAAAAAAAAAATTTATAAAAAATAAAAAACAATTATAAATAAACCCAACCCCCTATTTTTACACTTCCCCCTTCTCCCACCAAAAAATTTAAAAAAATAAAAATAAATCACCCGTCCCCCCCCCCCCCCCCCCCCCCACCCACCTCACCTCACCTGACCAGACAGGTTCATATGACAAACAATCACTGACGTATGAGAAAACAATTTTTGAATGTTAATATTATTTACTTGACAAATCCTGCACATAAAATGTGTATGTGTGTGGATGAAAATATCCATGTCCACTCGACCATACTGAATGGAATCAGCTGTTTCCTATTAAAGAAAAACAAAACTGCCTGCTAACCCCCAATTCTAGGCATGGAGCCACAGACCTCTGCAATAAGCATGCTAACCATCATGAACAATGACATGTTGCGCCTCTATTTAAACCCAAGGAAAAACCTCACCATGAACGAGAGTGTAGCACGGAAACCACCCCCCCTAAACGTATTTTCTTGGTTTAGTTTGTACAGATATATCTACAAAACTCGACAGGCTGCACTGGACACCCCACACACCAACACGCAACACACCCAACGTGCCATGGGGTCCAACGGCGTCCTGCAGTGGCACCTACATCCCTGACCACACTTTACCATTAGTTGACCACACCCCCCTGCAAACGCCCACACACCCACCCAAACACTGACACTGGCGGGGGACTACCAATGACAAAAAACAATGGTGTGAAATATATGTAACCTGTACTGACATGGGAAATATGAAAAAATACAACTGAAAACACCACAATGGAGCCAATGTACTAACTTTGACTCCCCCGATGATTCTGCGCTCCCGATAATTAAACCCAAACAAGACCAACTTCAAAAAACTGCCTTCGAATATGTTAATGATAATGGGAAAAATCCATGAACTCAATGCAAAACCAGCAAAAAATGTATGGGGGATCAATCATGTGACCTCTGACATTCTGTTACATACCATCTGCATAATGCATAACAAAACAATGCACTAAATCGGAAAAATGGATTCAACATATTTTTTCCAAATGATACGCTTCAAACACTGACTAAACTGTACAATCACGGGGGACAACATGACATGACGTGCATACAAAACAAAAATAAAACCAAATCAAAATGAAATGAAACAGTGGTGTTGGTGAGTAGCTGAAATAGTTTCCTCATAGCCAAAAACATGGATCCCATCAGTGCACTGAGTTATCAGAAATGAGGGACAACAATGATTTTATCTGAATACTAAGAGCAATATAATGGACAAAGTTGGGGAAACAAAAACCACTGCGAGGACAAATTTTAAACACACTAACGGGGACAACAACCAGAGCCCATAACAAATGTTGTGCTGGCTTGTTGTCCTCGATATGTGTGTGTGAAAAAACTGACAACACCTGATGCACATAGAATCAATTGTTTATGTTAGCTTACTCGAGGACTACTAAGATGAAACTTGCAAAAAATCGTTAACGGGTCTAATACAACATGATGCAACAACATGAACAATGAAAACATGAAATTGCGTATCGGATTTCAGCAGGCGTGTTACCATAAACGACACTCGAAACTGACCCAATACAAAATACAACACAGCAAACGACCTGCCAAAACAAACGTGAAAAAACAGAAACATAAACTTAAAATCTAATACCCAAATCAATGTGCTGCGGACACAAAAAATAAACACATAATCAAACACCTGCCAAACCCAGCGAAATCTGACCATGAAAAAAAACCCCCCCTGATGGACATTGAGAACTTTTGGAATGTTTATGATGATGTGATGACAATGGTGATGAATTATGAAAAACACATGGTCAAACCTGGATCATCTTGAAAAAAAAAACTACATGTATGTGTATGTTATGGACTGATGACATGCCAACACCTCCATACATATCTGAACTAAACCTTGCAACCATCCTTCGTTAGGCTGATGAACCCTGGGCAATATCCATCATGATCCTTCTGCAGTGAACACAAAAACACCTAAAAAAAATAACAAAAAAAATCAAAAATTGGGGGGTAAACAACAATACAAATAAATATGTGAAATACAAGAAAACGTTTTTGCAAATGATTTAAAAAATGCAATATGTTAAAATACCAAATGGGGGAAAACTGTATGCTATGAAACACAACCATGGAAATACAATGAAGGTCAAAACGTTTTTTCTCGGTTCACTGTATAAAAAATGTGAATCGTAATAATATGAAAAAATACAATAAAATGAATGATGATACAAAACCGAAAAATGTTCCACACTACGTTGATGGACACAACTAACTAAATGTTGCCATTCTAAACTTTTGAAAATTAAAAAAAAATGATAAAGCCAACACATGCCCTCACCATGCATGCTACAAAAAATGACCAACACCTCTCAACTATAGGAGCCCACAAAATACCCATGAGAATGCTATCACATTGTGACACAAAACAAATGAACTATGGCAAAATAAAAAATAACATTATTATTAATAATATGTAAATGTATAACTGGTACAGAAAAAACCTGTAAATGAAAAAATGAACAAAAGTGAGAATCTAATGATGATGCCAAAAACATTGGCATATGAAAAAATTTACAGGAATCATAACAGGCCTCAAAACTGTCATGACTGATCATTCACCATACAACTGAACCTACGATTTATTTGGATGTGTTGAACTTCATAACCCTTTCCATGACATACACATACTAAAACCCAGCCAACCCAACCACCAACCCCCCCTAACAGCTAACACAACCTGCCCCCACATGCCCCTCCCACCCACCTAAAACAAAAACCTGCCCACAGCACACCAGACATGATCAAATCAACAAACCAACAAAACCCCAAAGGGCTGGTTCGCTGCCATCTAACCTATATGGAAAACTATGACTGCACCATGCTCGAAGAAAACAAGATTCCATGACCAAATAATAACAAAGACCCATGCTGTACTAAAAAAAAACTGCTATCATCTCACAAATGTAATGTAAACTAAATGAAAAAAATTCTTCAATGGAACAATGAAACAAAAAAATACCCAAAACCCATGAAAAAACTGAATAAGATGACGCCAGTAATAAATGAAATGACTGAAAACAACGAGCCGGCAAACATAATGATAATGGGGGGGGGAAAATCTCATAAAAAAACTATGCCACAATTGGCATGCAAACAAATGTTTCATAATATAGCAAATAATTAAATGAGAAATAAGAACTATATAATGAAACACACCATGCCAATAACATGTATGATGAGCTATAAATAAAAATAAAAAATGATGGACAAAATAGTTAATAATGGCAGCCACAAAAAGTATGACACAACTCTAAATACAGAAATGATTTGAAAAGACCATTTGTTTACTGGACTTTAACCATAAATTTTTATGTTTTTTTAATTTCCTTCTGGCGACACGGGGATGGGGTTTTTAGGGAGGGGGGTGGGGGGGGGGTGGGGGAGGGGGGGGGAGTTTGGGGTGGGGGAAGGGGATGGGGGGGGGGGGAGGTATTGATAATTTAGATTTTCCCCATTGGTCATCGAGTTTGTTAATTTGCCCACAAGTTGAAAAAATCCCGGGAACCAGAAGTCACTTTTAAATAAAATAACGTTCATTTTAATGTAGGTCATAAAAATGATTTTGAGCCGTCGAATGGTCCGCGGGGCGGAGGGGAAAATTATAAAAATTAACAAGGAAAACTTTATTTTTATTTTAACAGGTTTTTGAATTTGTTAGGGAATTATTGAAAAAAAAACAGTTTTGGTGAAGCGGGAGGTGAGGGGGCCGCCCCCATACTACCCAGTGTGGGCCCCATTTTTCCCATTTGTTTGGCCATTGTCAGATCGGCCCGGGCTTCTGAAAATTTTCCTTGGGGGGGGGGGGGGGACCCGTCTGCCATACATAGAAAGCTGAATTTTAAAGACAGGAAATCCAATTAAAAGCTGCCCATTTCCCAAACTTGAGGGCCAGTTTTTAGAGTTTACCTCTCCACTTGCACTTGATCATAACTACTAGGCCCTTTATTTGGGTATTTTTTTTTCAGAAAAACGCAGTTGTCACCATTGTCGAAATACCATCCCCTTTTCAATGTTCCCCCGCTGCTTTTCGGGTCCTTGGCCATGTAAGTCGAATTACTATTTATAAATTCTAATTAATTTGTTTTTCAGTTTATTTTTTTACTACTTTTCCACAAATTACGTATACCCGCGCACCGATTTTCAGATGGATTTGGCATCACCCGAGGGCACGGGGGCAATTATGTATGAACTCAATTTCCTCGACTAACAACAGTGTTTGTTATTTAACTTTTTGTTTGAGAGTGTCTGATTGGGGAATATTGGAAATTTTAATTTGGCGCCTCCCATCCGTTGATTAATAGCCTGGACATTAAGAGGTTAAAAGATTCCTTTTCGGGTTAAGGATTCCACGGGAAAACTTCAACCCGGGTGTAGTAATAAATTATGTCTACTATCAAACCGGATAAAGTAATACGTCCACTCACTTAACCAACCAACCAAAGGGCATGTTCATCTTGAAGGGTTAGGGCAGGGGGGGGGGGGGGGGGGGTGACTATTCTTGGTTTTCAAGGGGAAAACCTTTTTGCCACTCCTCTTGTGGGGTTTAGTCTGTTTTTTGATTGTCTCGGAGGTTTTTGGGGTTGAATGGTTTGATCATGCAAAGATAAAAAAAAGAGTAAGAACCAACAGGTTTTTACATGTTAGAAATAAAAAGAAAATATGTTTAGAAATACGTTACAAAACGCGTATATGGGTTGTCAATATATTTGTTTTTGGCCCTATGTCTGGCCAAAACCTATTATGATTATTTCCATTAACTTTTTTTTTTCAGGGTTTTCGGAAGGGGGGGTTCCCGGGCGTTTCTCAGTATCTCTATCGGGGCAATTGAAGCGGGGCTAGACAAGGTTGGTTCTTAGCTCTCAGTTCTGAGCGCTTGGGCCTTCCGGGGGCCTTTTGCTCAAGGATGTTTGGGGAGTGAAATTTTACCATATAAAGAATATTATTGGTATTTTTATTTTGCATTGAACAAAAAAAGAAAACTTTTGAAATACCCATCTTTTTTCCTTAAAAACTTGCACATTTCCCACCAAGAATCCCAACTATTAAATTATTGTTTTCGCCAGAAAGAAAATTTAGGCACAAAGCACCATCTCAATTTACCTAATTACCCTTGTTTCGAAGTGTCTGCGAATAGCTGCAACACAAACTGTTCGAAGAAGTTTTAATATTTCTTATCCTATTTTTCATAGGGCAAGGGTTATTTTGGATGGCTTTTTAAGTTTCTTGGCGAGTCACTTAAGGGGACCAATTACCTGGTAACAATCTCAGGACACCCAAAGGAAAACAAGAATTTCCGCCACTCTTTTGAATCCCATAATTCAAACCCCTGTTTATCGGAATGGGTCCAGGGATTTCTCTCGGACCACCTTGCATTTCCTGGAGGCCCAGGAATTTTTTCATAGCGAAAAAAAAAATACCCAACATTCGGACCCACTAACGTCGTTACGGGGAAAACTATTAAATGGAAAACTGGGGAAAAACAGAAACACTACTTATTTGTACGGGTGGACTGATCATTTATTGGCTATATATAACAATTTTATAAACCACCACGACATAGTTTTAAATTTAAAAAAAGATTTTTTTTTGGGCCAGGAGGTGAAGTCCCGATCAGGGATAGTTTAAACATTTTAATTTTTTATCCTATTGGGGGATGAGGCCGTGAGATAACAGCTTAAATCAAACTGGGCGGAACCCCACGGGGGGACCCACCCCACCCCTTCCCGGTTCAGATGTCAGTTACCCGTAAAAACCGAAGTCTGGTGAAATGTCCTTCTATGCATCACACTTTAATATATTTAAAACAAATTTCCCCTTGAAACCCGGGGGGTGCATATCATGGACAGGACGATGAGTTTTCATGGTAAAACCGCTTGGGAGTACGGGGACCCCCTTCCTCCCCCACTGGGGAAGACAAAACGGCCACCACTAGACAATAAATTTTGAATGTTTTGTGGATAAAACCTCTATCCCCCTAGATAGGTAAAGTAACTGCACGGGAGGTTGGTGGCCAATTTTATTCATTCCAAACCCCACAATTCTCCAAGGAGCCTTTTTTTTTTCTCCCCACCAAAGATAATAACATTGAACAAAATCCTTATTTAAAGAAAATACAATTTATTGGGGTATTTTTCCAACATATCTCAAGACTACATGCATTTGACAGGGGCCAGTTAATCGTCATGGCCATATTCTTATCTTAATAAAATATCGTTTCCCAAATGCATTTATAGGGAAACAAAAATCTTCAGACTTGAAAAATCTCCCATAGTTAAAAGACGAGGGCGTTCCAATTTTTTAATTTAGAAAAAATAGATAAAAAAAAGGGAAAACATGTAGAATTATTTTTAAAAACATTTAAGGCCAACAATTTGGTAAAAATTAGTTGGTAAAAATAACCAAAAAAATAATCCTGGGGAATTTCCCTGCTTCCCATGATTATTAATTAGGTCTTGGACGCGAATATTTCGTACAACTCTAACAAGTTAAGTTTATTTCTTGAAAATTTTGGGCTTAAATATTTATCTTGTTTCCAAATTATTTCTGGGAATAAGCTCATTTCTGCACAAATAATCACAATTAAATTCCCCAAAATTTTTACAAGAGTTAGTTATTTAAACATATAATCCGTGGATAATTGTCAAGTGCCAAAAATTTGTTGAATGGGATAGGGAACAAAAAAAAATAAGTGTTATAATAAAAACTCAGAAAAAAAAAAAAGGTTTCATTTGGCCTTCGTCACATTTAATTTAACAGTTGCGATGTTCCCAAAAAATTGATTGGGGAACAACTAAAATAAGCAAACTTTTTCCTATATTTTAATCGCAATTTCCGCGTTAAAATTCGAGGGTTTTTTCGTATTATTGGGACTGATCTTTAATTTAACAAATGTTTTTTGTGATATCTAAACTTTGTAATTTGGAAATGTCCCTCTTGAAAATTCTCCTGTGAACGATGGTGATTGGGGTCTTGTTCCCACGCATTGTCCATTTCAGCCAATGCTCTTCCCCATAGTCCCACGGGGATCCCTATAAAGTTCCGTGGGCAAAAAAACCTGGGTCGGAATTACAAAAAAAAACAAAAAATAGCAATAGTTTTCAATAAACGAAAAAATTTTTGGAATTCTTTAAGGGGTGTTTTGGAAAAATGGGAGGTTTTTATGTTCTGTGATTTTACCTCAGACTTTCTAAAACGCGAAAAAATTGTCACTTTTTGTAATATAAAATAAAACATAACAAACCCTACATTCATCTCAGTTCCACAATCCATGAAAATCCTACTCTCTTTAAACCGAAACATAGTGTGTGTGTGTCATCTTGTGAATTACATGTAGATATAGAGAGAGGAGATCCCCAAATTTTTTGGAAACCCAAAGGGGGGCCTTCTCGCGAATTTTGGAGGGGGGAATTAGCCCTACTCCCAAAATGTCAAAAAGTAGGTTCTTCGTAAGTCTACCAAATGGGGGGTCAAGTCCCCCCCCTCCGAAAAGGGGGCGCGTACCCTCTTTTGCAACTCGGGATTGATATCCGAAGCAAAATTTAGGATTTTTTTTCCATTCAGGGAAGATAAATTTTCAGCAAAATATAAACAATAAATTTTCCCACCCTAAATTCAGTGCGTGCTAGAGATAGGTTGGGATTTGTTCTTCAGCTTTAAGAGAGTGGTTTCTTGTTTGATTTTTTCCACACCGCAGGAAAAAAGGTTCGAAAATTCAAATTCAAATAAAAACAAACAGCTATGAATATAAAGGGCAGTTTCAGGGAAAAAAAATTTCATTCAGAAACCGAAACTTTTTATAAGTGGGAAGTTGCTGTGGTGGGTATTTTACCAGGGGCACAAATCCATTTACCCTTTTTTTTTACTTTTACTTCTCAACGCGCATCACATTAGAAGAAGTTTGGCAGTAGGGGGAGAAATTTGTTTCCCAGGGGCAAAAAATAAAAACCATTTACCTTTTTAACTTTACCTCTCAAATCAATTTAGTAGAGTTTTTGCTCAGTTTAGGGGGTTATTTTTGGCCCTTGGGCAAAAAACTTTTATACGCTCTTTTACTTCCACTTCTCAAATTCCAGGTCAACTTTTCTAATTAACATTAAGGGAAATTGCGTAAAAACAAAGGGGGGGCAACGAACAAAGGCTTTTAATCTTTACCACCTTCTCTAGTGGGTAAATATTTTATATATGAAACCTAGTTTTTATCCTTGACCTTTAGGGATCATCCCAATACTATTAATTAACAATTGGGCTTTTCAATCCGTAAGATGGTGTTTTCAGTTTTAACGGGGAAATATTAGTTTTTAGGAATCATTCTCGCGGTTTATTAAGCCCTTTTTGCTTTCAAGTTTCTTGCTAATCACAGGCTGGAGGAGTGGAAAAAGACAATGTTAGGGAAATTGTCAGAAAGTCGAGATACCAATTAACCAATACAAAAAAACCGGGTGGTCTCCACACATATTCACACCAGTATTCTTATGGGGATTCACAAAGAAAAGTTCGGAAATATACAAAATTCTTGTATTGTGTCGCACGCGCGCACGCTCGCGCGCTCGCACTGGTTATATGTTTTCATATCATTTTGGTGGTTTAGAGTTGGGCCAAGTTACGCCTGTTATTCAGTTCATTTAGCCGTTAATTGGATGATTTTTGAAATTTTGTTTTTTTATGTCATAGGATTTGGGTTTTTTTTTTACTACCCCCCAGGGCATAATTTTTATCTTCTCTTAGCCCGGAGGAGAATAATCAATGGAAATAATTGTCCATTTAGTCCCATTTTATTTCTCTTTCAGGGGACTGAAAACCCTATTTTATTTTCAGGGTTATTTAAAAGCTTTAATTGGTGCGGGGACTATATGGGAATGGGTTTTGATACGGGAAACTGTTTTTCCCAGTATCCCATAAAAACTTATTGGTTTTTGTGATTTCATGGGGTATACATTTTTGCAAAAAAATAACATCATTCTACCACTCTACTGGGTTCGTTCCCAGGGGGGGGTTCTGCAAATGCGACTCTCGATGTTATCCTACAGGGGGGGGACCCAAGCGAAAATAAGGTTTGTTTAACACAGAAATTAATAAAGTTGTTGGGTTGGATTACTATTTTGATAGTATTTTCTTCTTTGGTATTATTTTGCCTGCAGGTAGGGCCTTTGGGAATAAGGGGTCCCCGTTATTTTTCCCTTGCGTCGTAAAGAGGCGGGTGGACTGAAAGGGAGAAAGAAAGGCAAATATAGGGGGGTGGGTCGATGATTATTAATAATCGCCCGGAGGAAGACACCAATATCAAACCCCTTTTCACTGCACTTTTACGGTTTTAGTTGGTTTTCAGGGAGTTTTAAGTTTGGGGGCAATGTTTTACATTTCAGAGATTGGGCCAGGTCGGGCTTTCATACTACTTTTTCTTATTGTATTTTACTTCTTTTAGCTAAGTATGTGGGGCCGGGGTTGTTCCATTTGGGGCAATTGCATTTCCGGCTTTTGGCCCAATGTGGGAAAATTCATAAAAAAAATCTTTACGAGGAGACCCAACGTTAATAATACACCCAGGGGGGGGTGGACTGTTACAAAAAAAAAAAGATTAAATTTCCACTTCATTTTAACTGGCTATGAAATAATCGGTTTTTTTTTGTTAGGGGATGGGTTTCTCCATGGCGTCTCGGTTCGCCCGACAAATAGAAAATTTTGACACAAAATTAAAAACATTTTCCAGGACCACTGGGGAAAAAAACAAAAAATTTTTTCTTTTCTATCCCTTGGTATCATTGCCTGATTGAAACTAAAAAAGTTAATGGGTTTTTGTTACTCGGGCAACTATGTTCAAAGATGCAAAAAAAACCTTAAATCGGATTTAGGGGGGGCATCAGAACAATAAAGTTCTGCTTCAAGATTCAACGGAGGGGCGGGCAGGATTAATGGTTATTCAATCCAGATATTCCTAAAGAAACTTGTATGGGGTAGGGGGCTCCCGGTTACCAAAAACATTAAAACAATGACTACAACAGATATTCATTACTGGGGGTACAGCTTCAAAAAGAATCCCCCAACATTTTCAATAACACTTGATTGAAGGATTTATAGGTTCGTGGTGGACCCATTCACTCGGTTAAATCCACACCACTCACCACCCAATAATTAACCCAGGGGGGTGGTTTTAAAAGATCACTAATATTAACATTTTTTTTTTTTTTTTTTTATTTTTTTTTTATTAGGGGGCCACTTCTTTAGAGATGGTTCAACCCTGTTTGACAAGGCCCAGTAAATACCGGGGGGGGGGCCCCCCACTTGGTAGGAACGGGGGGGGGGACCAGGGTTTTACCCCCAATTTACTGGGATAGATTTATTCAGTCTTTTCCTGTTGTCGGCTTAAGCCTACCCATGTGTATTTACCACCCCTGGGGTTGAGGTTGGTGGGGGCATGGGTTAAGGCGAGCCGGGACTCCGCCGGGGCTCGAACCCTAGATCTTCCATCCTTGCGGGATGCCCATCATGGGGTTTAAACCCAAAACTAGGCCATTTTCGGCGGGGCCTTCACTTCCACTCGCCTCATAAATAGAATCCACTTTCAAGGGGAAGAGGGGTGTAGCCAGGAAAAAAAAAAAATTCCTTAGTTTTAAAACTCCAAAAAATCCAATTGGGGACCAATTTTTTAAAAAATTATAACCCCCCAACACTTTTTTTCCTCGATGTCTCGTTTTAAATCCAATCCGATCAATTCGTTTGCAAAGGGGTTCATTCAGGTCCAAATTTATGCATGTTCTTCCAGGAATTTTTATTCCAAAAAACATTTCAAAGAAATTGAATTTTTTCTACTTATACCCAGTCCTCATTTTGCTATCAGGTTTTGAATAAAATCCTTCAAGGGAAAATAACCGTTCCAAGGCTTTTTTCACCTTGTGATTACACCAAAGGAAAATTTGTTCCATCTGGTAGGAAAATATAAATACAGGAAATTCTAAAGATTTAGAAATTATAATTTTCGGGGTTTTGCCAAGTGGGAATGGATGTCTTAAAAAGTCAAACGAATGCTAGTAGGTGAGTTTATTTTCAATCACCCTGAATGCCAGTTTTTTTTTTCCATTCCCGATGGCAATTTTAATAACCAATAAAGAATTTAGTTCCTGTTCCAATGGAAAATAAAACTCAATTTGATTAGGAGTTTGCATAAGCCATGGGTTTTTTTAAAATGTATAGTGGTTCACTGGCAGGGTCTTGTGGCGGATGAAACGCTATTTCAGTGGGGGACACCCCGAAGATAAATTGAATATTCACCGGAAAAGGATAAAATTTGCCGGGCACAAACCTAAAATATAATGAGGGGGTTGATGAATGAACCATATATTGTGGAAAAATCCATCTGAAGGGAGTGTATTTATTGCATGAATAGGGGAAAGGAAATTTAAATTGATTTGGTTTTCGGAAAGGGTTAATTTGGATTTTCCACCCCGAAGGAAAAAGTAATTTACAAAGGGGGAACATTATGGAAAAAAAAAAATTACCCAAAAGGGGAAAAAACATGATAGTTTTGGGGACATCTGATTGGAAATCGTGTTTCAAGGACTATTCTGTATGTTCAAGGCTGCAATGCTATATCTGGTAACCTATAGGGGGGGAAAAATAAAGGGTACCATCAGAAAAAATTTTTTAGTAAAAAATAGGGTTAAAATGTCGGCATAATTTTTTTTTGTGGCTAGAAGGGATTTGAACCGGACTCTTTTGTAATGTTGTCTGGTGAGTAACAAAGTTGTAATTAAAAAAAAGATTTGTAAAAAAAAAAAACTCATTCCAATACTGCTATTGGAAAAATTATCAGTTGGGTTGGATTTGTTTTTTTAGGCTTTTTTGTTGCAATCGAAAGAGAAAAACCCAAAGAGGAAACGAAGGGACTTTTCATGGACGGGGCCATGATGGAGGCTATTGGATTGGTTATTGATTGGATAAAATTCTGTGTTTAACATTTTCATGCCCTGTTGCTAGGGGGGCCAAGCTGTTAGATTTTTTTATTAACGGGGGCAAAAAACTACTTGGAGTTGGATAAAAAACCATGGGATCAGGGGGGGTCCCCTGTACCCCTGGCCAGCCCCCTTTTTAAAAACGGAATAGTGGTTTGGGAGTTGTTTGGGGAAAGATTATCTTTACCTTTTTTTAAGGCTTAGACTAACCCAAAGTTAATACCCTCCCATGGGTTCTGGGGAGATGGGCATGGATTACGGAATGCCGCACTCGGAACCTGGAGATGGGTTATTTCAAAAACGTCAATGCCTAAAAACATGTTAAAAAACCCTCTAGGGGGCCAATTTTGCATTCCCAAAACGGTTATTTTCTCCTTGCAGTTTCATAAAATTGCGAACAAAGATAGGGGAATATTAAAGGAAAAGTGATAGGGGGTGACGGTTTTTTTAACCCCCAACTGCCCCACTTTATACCAATGGTGGGTTTCCCACTTTTTTCCCTTGGAATGTTTTTTTTTCCGGCTTAAGGAGTTGGGCAGGTTTGCTGGTGCTATTATCTGGGTTAGAAGCTCTTTTTGGGATTGTGTGGGTCGTTATGGTTTCTTTCCCTTGTTAGGGCCTTTTTTCCCAGCCTTTGCTTTAAAAGAGTGAGAAAAAAAATTTTCCCCCTAACCCACAATTGGGTGTTTGGGCCAGAAAAATTCAAATTCATTAAATAATTAACAATGTGTGTTAATTTTCAATATATAAAAATATTTTTTTTCTTTTTTTCGAAACATTTTGGCTTAGGGGCCCCCCTTGTCCCTAGCGGTGGTAGCTTATATCCAACCAACCGTAAAGGCCAGCAAATACACATGAAAGTTGGTCTAACTGGATTGAGTTAGCATTACGTTTCAATGCAATGTTAAAAAATTTGAAAATGGGACAATTAACCCACTGGGTCCTGCATTGTATATTTTTACCGTTAATACGGAGTTTTCACTTTTTTGCCCCTACTACAGGCACGTAATAAATACGCAAACCAAAACAATGTTTAACTCGCTTTGGGTGACAAGCTTTTTCCATAGCCAATTAAAAACACCGTTTCTTTTTTCTGTTTTCAATGAAAAAACGGTAAAAGTTAAAATGGCAGGCAGGAAGAATTGCGTTAAATAACGCCCAAGGGTAATAATAAAAAATAAAACCTAGGAATGTAAACCCCCACAAATACCCCTTGCCAGAGTGTGGGTTAGTGCGTGCGGGGGCCTTAAAGACCACGCCACCCTTTTTTTTTTACAGTGTTTTGTGGTCTAATCTTTTTATTGGTTACAAGCATCCCCTTCGAAAGCTGGTTTCAAGTATTTGAACAAAAAACCAATCTGGCCTTTTTCGGGGGGGGGGACAAAAAACCACAAATCGCGGGCTTATCCCCAAAACCAGAAATAGCCCAACCATATTTATAAATGGTTTTGAGGCTTCGTTTATTGCGATGGGGTTTAAAAAAGGCAGGAGGGGGTTTTTCACGTTACGAATTTTTCCATTGCAGATTGCGGAGATAAATTTGAATATGAAAAATTTCATTTTTACAAGTCTGCAACATTAGTTAATCAAGGAAGAACATCCCCCACCCGTGGCCATTATTGTTGTACCAGTTTTCTCCCAATTTAAAAATCTTTGTTTTTTCCCCAAATTGCCGATATTCATTGAAGGGGGGGCCGTCTTCCAGTTTTCCTGTGGTCGTGATTCGGTAAATTCTTTTGAAAACTTTCTAGAAATGGTTGGAGCCCAAGCTGAAAAAATGGCAGTCGAGTTAAGAAGGGCAACAAGTGGGGGAATTCCATACTTGTTTTTCCACTTGGAACTTATTTCAATATTATAAAAAAAAAGGGCCCCCCCCCAACCTTCACAACTTTTTGGTGGGTTGGAAAACCACAGCCGGAAAAAAAACGTTTGGTCACCATATATTTGTAAAAAAAGTTTAAAAAATACATTGAATCATATCGGGGGTATTTCTTAGTCAGTAATAATTCTGAATAGTAATTGTACATCCTTAGAACAAATAGTGGGAGGAATTACCTTGTTCCCACCGGCATTTGGTTTTGTATTTTTTCAGGAATTCTTTTTGTTCAGGAGTTGGGAAAAGTTTTGATAATTGGAAGTTTTAATTTTGAATTTCTTTTTTCAAAATTAATATGGCCTTTATTTAATGGGGTTTTAGGTGCTTCTACTGCACACTTCCTATTCATTTTAATAAAATTTATGGTCCCCAAACATACCTCTCAAATAATCATTTGGCCTTTGGGGTTCGTTCCATTTAATAAAACATAAAAAAAGTAAACACCCCCACTTTCTTCCTTCCCCGGTAATATTTTCGTTAGCATCCTGTAATTTACGTCCACCCAAAAAAATCACTTTCCCCCCCAATCTAGGGCCACCGAACATGGTCTGGGGAGCAAGGGTTAGTAAGTTCCTATCTTGGCTGTCAAGGTAAATTGGTTGGTCCGGTCATTGGGGGGGGGCCTGGAATTCAGGCTGGGCAAAATTTAAAAACATATTCGTAGTTACCTTATTTGGAATACTTTGAAAGCTGTTCTAAGTTCTAAGATTTCAATTAAAGGTTTTACATTTTTAGAAGCACTTGCCTTCGGGGCCATTCTCCCACCAAAAACAATGGTACATGCACATGAGAAAATTGTGTGTAAAATGTTACTGGGCCAAAAAAAAAAAACCTTCCCCCGAAATGGATAAACTTGTCGGTCCTTGCACCAAGCCGGTTTTCTTGGTTTCGTCTATAAATGTGTTTTCTCAATTACAGGAATTAAAATGGAATATTCTAAAGGACCTATCTTCTGGATTTCGGGGATGAACCTCAAAATAATATATGGCATTTAACCCCACCATTTGGGTTAGATTTAAACAGAGGTGGCAAAAGTTTGTTCCATTTTCTTACTTGTAAGTAATTTATTTCTTTTTGGGATGAAAAAGTTGTTTTATATTGTGATTTTCACAATTTTATGTCTTCAAAAGGGGCAGAAAACCTCTATCCCAAGTGGGGAATAGCTGGAAAAAAAAAATGAAAAAAATTTTGAAATCTTGAATGTGTGTTCGGTAAACCCCCAAAATAGCTGGCCACATTTTTTAGGAAAAGACAAATGCTTTTGAAATGATTGCGGTTGGAAAAAAAGATATGAAGAACAAATAAACCCATTGGGTGTCAATCGTGTGGGCATGATGTGGGCCCTAAGGCCTTTAGTTGGGTGTTTTAATAAAAAAACCATTGTTTGGCAACCGAAGGTTTAGCAGATACCCGGTTTCGAGCCCTTCCGGCGGGAAGGTTTTCCAGCTCGGCTTTAAATCCGATTTTTTGCCCACCCCACTTAAAACCCGAGGGGGTGTATGTAAATAAAAAGACTTGGGATAGGGGCTTAAGCGGGAAACAGGAGGAGAAAAGATCTTTTAATCTTATCGAATTTCCCAACTCTAAGTCCAATTATAAAAAAAAAAACTTCCAAAATGGTACAAAAATATGGACGGACACATGGGAAACCTTTCATTAAAATATTGAGGTATTGAAATGTAATTCTTCGGACACAGAAATTGTACACCACCACCCAGCCCACAATAATCCCGGTTTTTTACAAAACCTTTACAACCCACTTCCCCCCCAAGTTTTAAAATTCCCCCTCATGAAAACTAATCCACATCACCCCACCCTGGCTTGTCTTCCCCTTATCACCAAGTTTCTTTCTCACCCAAGTTTAGTGGAACTCTGGGCCATGTACGGCGCATTATGAGGTGTTTTAGGGCCAAAAAATTGTTGGTATTTCCCCCCTCTTACCCGCTGTTGCTACCAAAATAAAACTCCTTCCAAGTGGTTCCGAATGGTATGGTGAGGAGTAAAAACATTAGATTTAATCCCAGGCGATAACAAACCTTAAAAAGATAAAGATGTTCAAATTTTTAGTGAAAATAATGGGAGAGTCAACCATTTTATATTAAACAAATAAAAAAAACTGGCTTATTTTTTCAATGTAATCAACATTATAGAATAAAGGGGGGGTGGGGAAATTGGTGGATTGAAAAATAAAAACCAAACCGCAACCCTTAAATACGAAATCGTTTCATACATTAGCCAATGAACCACTATGAAAAGCAAAGTAATTTTGACTTTAAAATGGAATAGGAGGCGGCAGTGACCGGGGGGGTCTTTCAGATCCCGGGTGCAAAAAACAGTAAAAATTACAGTCTAAATAGGTATTTGGTTTTTTAATATACGGCGGGCAATGGAGTTCCTAGTGGTATTTCATTGATTTGGCAGCGGGCAGAGTGTTGGGAAAGGATCTTAGGTTCGAGTTCGAGGAAGTTCCGGGGCGCCCCTCCATGTCCCACCACGCGCTTATTTCCCATTGGGCCACCCACTCCAAACCCAGGGTGGTAATAACTTGGGGTAGGCTTTATGTCGGGACTGGAAAAAAAAAGATCAATATCTTCTTCCAGCGGTATTTGGTAATACCCCCCTTTTGGGTCCATCTATATAAGTCGCCGCTGGTTACCGAGGGCGGCCTGCTTGGGGCCAGGGTTTGATCCACTCTAAGAAAGATAGCTACTAAAAAAAAAAAATTTACCAAATTCTGCAAAACTTTTTTTACAGGGGGGGGGGGGGACTTGAACGGGTGAACTGGAATGGGCCCCACAAACTAATTTGCCTGAGGTATACACCACACTTTTGTTGCCGCTTGCTTGAATAGCAAAACAAAAAACCCAAAAGGGAATACGGGATTGGGGGGGAAAACGATTAAAGCTCAGTTTTCCTCAATTTACATTTTATTTTTATTGAATTTGGCAACATTAGCCCACAGGCATCCAAAAAAAATTCAACTCGGATTTTGGGCCATCTTAGGGGGTCCTAAATTAAAACTTTGGGGAAGTTTGGCCCAAAAAAAACGTTGCCATTTTTTTTAACTTTGTTGTGAAGTTATTCTTTCATCGGAATATTTTCGGGCCCAAGTTTCAAAAAAGCTCATCCTCTTGTTTGAAAATAAAAATGTTTTTTGGGGGGAAATTTTACACTCCATTTTTTACCCTTTCAACAGTTTGAGGCTCGTATTTCAGCTGGGTTAAAATACCTATTTACCCTTTGGTTTGTTTATTGGCCATTTTCCAGGGGACTTCTATTGGCTTTTTTTTGCTTTACAAAAGGGCGTCTTTTTTTCAAAAAATCTTTCTACCGGGCCCATTGTGTGAAGTGGGACTTCTTTCCTGGGCAGAGGCCAGAAATCATCAAAATGATCAACCGTTCCGTCCCCGAAGCAATCTGGATAACGTCGGGGGGGGGGGGACAATAGACGGGGAAATGGCCCAAGGCGTTATTTTGGGGGGGAATGGTCCATTGGGGGACTAAATAAATAAGATTTATATTACCTTCTTTAAGTTGAAAAATTACAAAGCCCCCAATAATATTATTCGGGAACGAACAGGTTCGTATTAAGAAGGATTAATCACCCAATATAAGGGGCTGTCATGGGCATATGGAAAAGCATTTCAACCACATTGGTCGAGTTGATTTTTTCAATTTAGGCAAATAAAAACATTTCGTATGCCTTTTCATCATTGTAAAAAAGCCAATTTTAATAATTTTATGGGAATTACCGAATCCTTAAGTAAGAAAAAACAATATATAACAAGTTTTGATTAAAAAAAAAAAACCCTAATGAAAAAGGAATGGGTTTCAATCCCCCTATGAAGCATGGGGATAATATCAGTAATCTACAAAAGGGAAGGTTTTTTTAGGGAAGGAGTGTATTAAACAGGGGGAAGGTGTATGCTGGGCATAACTCACTGCTACCTACTGTTTTGGGTGTGTTGGCCAATGGATATAGCTCATCTTACATTTCATCTCATCTCTTGGGTACATTTGCTTGGGACGCCATCAAATGCTTCACACAGGAAATATATAAGGTCGCAAGGGGGGACCGATTTGTTTTGCCCATCGCTAGTTTGAAGATCCCCGGGTTTTGAGAAAGGGGAACGCAGGTGGGGGGAAATCATATTTTTTAAAAATACGTTTCGACTGAAGAAGTTCGGGACTTTGGTTACATGGGTTTGGTGAATTAAATCTATGTTCCAGTGTTTGAAAGCAAATGACTTTGGAGGGGGATCTTAAAATAAAAATGGTCTTCTTTGTTCATTTGGGGCAATTTCCTTCCCCCCAAAAAACTTTTACATCCCAGGTAGGGCAAACATTACAGGGCTTTTGGTTTATGACAATCGAAATCTTTTTGTGTTTTGGTTTCAAGGGTTTTTGCCAAATACGGGGGCGGGGGGGAACTTTCCCGTTTGGATTTTCGTAGCCAACTTTTCCCTGTAATGGGCGTTAACTTTTTCTAGCTCTGGCTTTTGGATGTGAAAGGAACGGGTGGGGCTTTTCTTGCGCGACCCGTCCTGTTTAAGTTTTTTTCCTTTGCTGCAAAAAGGCTGAGAAAAAAAAAGGAAATAACAAAAAAATTGAAAAATTGGGATTTTTTACTACCAAGCATTGGGGAAATATTGTATTTAGAGATTTACGTAAACCCTTAAAACGGTTCCTGGTTTTGAAGCCAGTGGAGGCCCAATAAGTTGAGCCCATGGTTTTTGCGGCTTTATTCATCAACCATGTTTTCCCATGCCCTAGGGAAAAATTGGGGAGTAAAAATGTTACCTCGATCGCGGTTGAAACTGGGTGCCTGAAAAAAGGAGGTCGGACATGGATTGTATAACCATAGTTATAAGGCTTGCATTTTTCTTGCAAGGAATATTCCTTTTTTCCGGACCCAGGTATATAAATGAAACCTAAATTTCCTTATTTCCCATTCCTAGGTTTCCTGAGATTAAATTTGTCTAATGTTGAGATCCGTTATGGGATTTATACGTTTACCATTGGAGGATTTAGGTGAAATTTTTTGGGGACATTACAAAACAGATTTTTTTTCGTTTTCCTTCCCTGTAGGTTACGGGGGGCTTTAGGAATAGTGCTAAAATTGTTTTATTGCCGGGCATGTCATTAAGGGGAAAACGGGGGACTAAACAGGAAATAAAAAGAATTGGTAGCTTGGAATTTTTATTATTTTTTCATTGCCCAGGGATTTGAAAACCACATCACTGGCCCACCTATAACCAAAGGTGGTTTTCAGTTCGGTTTGTGGGAAATGTTTTTCCCCACTTTTAGTTAGGGGGACCATTTTCAATGGAGGTTGGAATCATTCCTGCCCCAAGGCCCTGTTTTTACTAGTCAGGGCCTTTTTCCTACTTTGACGGGCCTAGGGGCCAGGGTCAGAAAATTACTGGGGAAAGGATTGATGGGATCCTTTTTTGGGTGTATGGCTTATCCTACCTAAGTTTAATGACACACCATGGGTTGAAGTGAGTGGAGTGTTGGGCATGGGAATTAACTAAAAAGTGGGACTTCATCGGGAAATTGAGTTTCTTCAAAAAAATTCCTGCGATGCCCAAAATACGTTTAAACCACACAACTAGGGCCAGCGCGTGGGGGTCCCCCACTTTAAAATTGCAAGGCTACTGGACCACCCTTAACATACTCGAGTTTTGTAGTAACTTTGGTTGTCATCCAAGTGGTCGTTTTTTACTTGGCTCTTCTCTTATGGCGGCGCTATTGCCTCAGAAGGGCAAATTTCTATTGAAAAAAAAAATATTCCTAAATTGTTACTGGGTCAAAATATTTTTTTCATTTGAGAATTAGATTCCGAAACAAACAATATTTCTGAAAAAAAATATGATTAAATTGGACCTATCAAATTTTCTTAGATTTCACTTATTTGCACAGTTTAAAAGGGGGCTTCAAATCGATATTGTGTTGGGGAATAGGCTTCGAGCTTCGGCCTTCTTTGTTATTCCCCGACGTTTAGTTTTGAATCCTGTAAAGGGATATGCGAAAAAAGATTTGCTTGGAACAGTGAATTTATCTCGAAATAAGGGCAAAAGTGGTTTCTCGTTACCGTTGGGGAGTGCGGGGCTCCCAAAACCCATCCCTTCATCCCCATTTTATTTTTTGGGGGAAGCTTGCTTTTAAGCAAAGGGTCAGGATGGCCTAGCGGGGCCCACAAAGGGATAGATGGTAAAAAATCCAAATGGACAATAACTTATGTGACAAAACGAGGGGACTTCAAATATCTGCCCTCTTTTTAGGCCTTGGTTCCTATTTAAGGTGCTGCTTTTTCAAAGCCCCGGGGGTTGAACAAAAATACCCTTTTTTTATCCTGAAAATTTTTTATGTTAAGCAACTCCAGATAGACAAAAACCTTCTAAATTCATCAAACCCACTGCTATTTCATAGCAGTGTGATGGATTTTGAACTTTTTTAATTACGATTTTAAATAATTCAAAAATGGGAAACTTTTTTATATGTTCTAGTTAAGAAATTAAAATAACATATCATTTAACTTTTTTTAGCTCATTTGGTAAATTTTCTTTTCTGATGAAACCCTGGTGTCTGAGTAGTAAAGTATCTGAACATTCTGCTTCCCGACTCAGCTCTGATCCGAAATACAAAATAATATTAAATTAATACCTGTATACCCTAGGGGGGGCTTGGTTTACAAGGTTGTGGGCTTTTCCAAAAATACCGTTTCACCAGCGAGAGTTAACTTCTTCTTTAGTTCTTGATTCAACGAAAACTGATTTGGAGCAAAAAACTCAAATCACCTTGCAAACGTATCGGGCAGGAAGAGCTAAATACAAAACGACAAACAAAAGGGTTGGGTTATTGATCATTGGCCATGACGTTCATCAACTATTTCTATAAAATATCAGTGTTGATGGTATTTTTAAAGTCTTTTGATCAATCAGAAGAAAAATGACGTGGACATTCCAGACAAAAAAAAAAAACGCGGATGGTAATTTTAAAACATCATTTGAAAACAAAACATGTGGCTCGATTGCCTAGTGGTTTTCCATGTTCAACAAGTTTGTAGGTGATCCACTTCAGAAAGTGACAAAAAATCGTGATATATTGCAAGATTTTATATTTGTAGGAAAGGGGGGGAGAATGAGCAAAAATTGGTACAAAACCAATTATTTGGTTTAATTGTCCAGGCATGATGGGGCCTAATGGTTATTATGAAGGGAATCGCAGATTAGAGATATTTCTAGGATGCAAGATTCGACTTGCTGATGTGGAAAGATTATTCCTTTTTTCAATTTAACTAACCCCCTGTCTGTAGTGGCTTCTAGTAGAAGGTCCTTGCTCATGGTGATTTTACCCAAAAAACGAACGACTGAATAAATAACAAAAAAATACTGGCCCAACAAAAACCTTGAAAGTATTCAGCTTTGCAGCCATCAAATATTGTCGTGATATGCCCGATGATTTGATATCAGTTGATTTCTAATAAACATATTTCATCGGGGGCCCGGTGCCGAAATTGCGATGCAATTTGAAACAGATGGTGGGACTTGCCACAGGTGGATTGTTCATAGGTCGCATGCTTTTTCTCCTGGAATACATTTTTGCTTCATTTGTGAGGGCATTTTTTTTATCAAAAAGAAGAGATTTTATGGATAGTTTATCAGCCAGTTGTTGCCAAACCTATGGTACCGGTATATACATATAAAATAAAATAAGCACAAAAACCAGCAAAAGATAAATACTATTCATATATCCCGACAACAACTTAAACTCATACTAGATCTACTCAAAAAAAAATCAAAAAACTTAAAATTAATAACTGCCTATTTTTAAGTGAAAAAAATATTTTCAATATTTAGAAAAATTGAATCACACAGTTAAAAGCCCCAACATGAGTATTGTGTCTGCGTCCGGGTCGATGGTGGAAAAACCCTTCAACCATTTTATTAATGTGTTAATAAGCTTCACAATGTTTTTACGTATCTTAAAAATAGCCCCCAAACGAAAAGCTTATTCGCGTGTTATCTTCCCTGGGGCGGTGGGTTGGTAAATCCCGGGTCTCTCTCGCGCGACGCGCTCTACCATAAAAAGCTAGCATTCCTTTTATTAGTGAACCAACCAACTTCACATGTTAAATAACCTTATGAACATACCCAAACTGGTTTGATGTGCTTTTCAATAAAATTGTTTTTAAACAACATTATTACAGGGGGGCAAAAAAATCTTAACCTTGTACATCGGGATACCAAATTGGGGTCCTTTTTTGTGTTCGGGGTTTGTAAACATCCAACCTCCAAGATTTTCGCTTGGTTAGCAAAAAAATTTATTTTGCAGCGGGATGGGGGGGGGACCAAAAAATCCGGTGCATGGTTAATTTTATACAAGGGGGGTCCTGGTTAGGAAACGTTTTCTTATTCCAGAAATCACAGGTTATTCTTCCCCATTTTGTTTCTTATAAATTTATTATAAGTTTGGCACTGGGGGGAAATTCACTCATATTGGATATATATTGTGACGTTTCATGGGAAATCTGATATTTTCTCAAAAACCCTTAAAACAATCGTGACCTTTGCAGGGAGGAGCTAAAAAATGATTTTAGGCATTCGTGATTATTCATTTTTTATATCCTTGCGGGGCAGAGGGAGAAAGCCGAGGAAATTAGGGGTTTAATCCATAATGAGCGAACCCCACGGGGGGGGGTGGGGGGGAACCTCTGTTGGGCCAGATAACCAGGTTTCCGTCTCCAGGGTTGAAAGGGTTTTTTTGGGATATCGTATTTCTCCTTGTTTTCCTGTTAATTGATTTATGATTTGTTGGAGGGGAGGCCGGTAAGGCCGTGCTTTACGGTGGAAAACCCCATCGTATTTGACCGCACAAGAGGGCATCCAGGCAGGGAAAACTTTCTGCGCGTTTAATCTTCATTCCATCACAGGGGGGGGTGGTGGGTGACCGTGATTCCGGAAATTAAACCTTGCGCTCTCACATCGCTACGCGCCCTCTCAGAGGTAAAGCATAGCTCGGATTCGCCGTATATATTCCCCAAAAACGCACCTTTCCCAACCGCATTGGGCTAGGTGGGGGAGTCTAACCCTTCTCGCAAGGGGCTAACCAGAGGGGGCCACCATAACGTGTTAAAATTTAAGTTTGATTGCTGCCTTCAAAGACTGAAACCCAATGGAGAAAAAAAAAACTTCCCTAAAATACATAGGTATTCATTTCAGGTTAACCTCACAAAAATACCAATACATAAAAAAAAAAACTAAATAACCCATTACAGGGGAAAATGGATAAAAAAAAAACTGGCAAAAAACCTTCATAGTTGGGAGTTTTTAAATGTGTAAGGTGTTACTGTTTAGTGTTTTTCCGGATCAGGACAATTTTTTTGGACGATTTAGTGTCCTAGTGGGCTAAGTGGGTTAATACTTGGGGTTTTAGGCATGTCAGGGTTGGATGATCTTGGGGGGTTCCGAAAGTTTCAGGCTATGTCTGTGATCGGTTTAACTCCCATGCCCAGGGTTGTAATAATGTATGATAGGCTAAAAGTCGCACAAAAAAAAAAGGAATCTTTTCACAACTATGCTTTAAACCTGTTCCGGCTAGTAAGATGGGGGACCTATCGGTCATGGTGGAATCCCACTCCACGAAATGGGGGGCGGAACTAAAAATGGCAATTAAGGAAACGAACGAACAAACGGGCAGGACCTGATGTAGCTCAGGGTCAGTTAAATAAAGGCGGTGGTTTCGTTATTCAATGTCTTCCCACTGGGGTGAAATCTTCTTAAAGCAAGGGGCCACCATTGTGGGGTAAGCTTACTATTAACACACAAAAAGCAACTGGCATAGTCGGCCTTTTACCCGAAGGTCCTTGTACCTAGGGTTACTTTCATTTTGCCTACCCCAAAAAAAGGAAACGCGGAGGAGGGGGGAAGGAGAGAAAAAAAACTATAACTTTTGAACAAACACCCCGAGTCCTTGCGCCTCCGCTCCTCGGGAAGGGGCCTTTGCTTCGGGGGGGCTTGATTTTTACTACGAAACCATTAAGTTAATTTTTATCACATTATGATTTTCATTTTTCATTTCCGCCTGGGAACGATAAAGCAGAGGGAGGGGAATAAAAAATGCTTGCTTAGGGCCTAGCCTAGGTGTGAAGGTTTTTACCCTGCACCCATGTCTCCCCTCACGTCCTCCTCTCCCTTTGGGGGGGGACAGAACGGAGGGGCAGGGAATAACCAAGATTTCCAAGGACACAAACGGAGTGATGTGTTATTCAGAAAGGGAAAAATTTTAAACAACAAAGAGCAATTGTTTATAACTAATATCCGCGTCCCAAAAGATCTCAAAAAATGCCTTCTTTCTGGAGTGTTCTGGTAGGAAAAAACAAAACTATAGAAAAAAAAGGTTCTCAAAATCATCCAGTAACGGTTTATGGAAAAATAAAAACACAGATTGATTTGATTGATGGTTTTTGAACAAGCTTTTTTGTTTCCAATTGGACCACCCCCTCCACTCTTTTCAATATAACAACACCTGCAGGGACACCACTCCAAATTTTTCTTGCCAAATTATGGAAACCCAAAAAGGGGGGGGGACACTGCATTACCATTCCAGTTTCTCTTTTCATTTTCGTGTTTTAGCAGCGTTGAAGCGCGACTCCTTTATTATCCGAACTCGATCAATTGTTGGTGTATTCATCACGTGATGGAGGGGATACAAGTGATCAGTCCCCTCTCTGTCCACTCGTTGAGTGATCTTCTAGAAGAGCCAGTCTTGATCGGTGTTGTGAGTGTATCTGTGAAAACGAGACATTTACATCACCAATGAATCACATTTCTAAAGGGATGAAGGGCCAGATGAAATGGCCTAGTGGTTATCAGGTTAGCATCGCAGGTTGTGGATCTCGGGTTCGAGTCCTCGCATGCCTGGCTGGGTTATCTATGCCCACGTCTCGATTCTGTAGATACAGGCTTTGGAGTATTCCTAACTTATTTCCTGCGTGTCGTAAGGGGTGACTAAGAGGAAACAAAGAAGTGTTAGGTGATTTTACCATCAACCAGGTATACCACTCACTGCACTTCACCACAGCGGTTCAATTCCGATTAAGATGTTTTCCTCTCAGGATGCAGTTGTTGGTACTATATCGTGTAGCAGCTCTTTGCTATTAAGTGGCTGTTGGTTGGTTCCTTTTAGGCACTGCTTCAAGCCTTGGTGAATTTCAATGAAAAAAAAACAGATAAATAACTTGGGCCGGCTCAGCCGAACTGCAAAGGTTAAATCCAGCACTAACCCTATTCGCTTATTCGTAGCTGCTGTTAGAGGCCTTATTTGGGACGATCCACTTAAGGTGCCATATTGGCTCAATCGGTTCGAGTTATGCATCTCTGATGATTCGAATCCCGAAATGATGATAATATGCTAAATGTCTGCTAGGCACCCATCACGAAAGTAAACATTACATAAGTCTTCAATTCAGGATAATCAGAGATGTGTAGCTCGAAGCGTATTTTAAGTGCTTTTACGGATTCAGCTAAACAGACGAAATCATAGCTTACTTGGCTCTCTCATCTTCTGAATTGTGGGTATATGCACTGGGACTTCTGTTTATATTCGCTTCATCCACATCACCAGAGTACATGTATACTATAGATTCTTGCATATTTTCATGAGCTAGAAAAAAAGGTATGTCATAGGTAAAAGGTCACCTCAGTGTATAATACGAGAGCCACTTATATTCTTGCATATTTTCATGAGCTAGGAAAAACAGATATGTCATAGGTGAAAGATCACCTCAGTGTATAATACGAGAGCCACTTATATCACATCTATCTTCAAACTGGATAGCAATTGAAATATTTCCAATTGAACCTTCCAAACATAATCCTCAGTCACAAATATTCTCCAGATCAAAAATATCTTTTTTATGTATGTCAGAGCATTATAAAATATCTTTTCAGAAATTTTGCAAAGAATTCTATGTAAAATCAAAAAATAAGTATTGAAATCCAATCCATCATGTTTCTAGTTGAATCCTGAGGGTGCCGGTTGACTCAGTCTGTGGAAGCATTAGCAATATGCTTCGAGCTACACATCACTACCATCTTGGGTTCTAAACCTGTATGGGGCAATTATATATATGTGAGTGGATTGCTAAACACTTCGCCGGCGCAAAAAATAATTACAGAGGAAATTTACACAGGAAAAATCTGTAGACAGTGGAAGCGAAAAATCTAATTTCCGAAATGAAACTAATATAAGCACGGGAGATTGTGGTACGCTATAGAGTCGTGCTATAATATCAGCTTTCCGCACCCACAGGATAAAAATCCTAGTCTGAATCTGAAAGAGAATTCTAGATCATCTATTGAATAATCATATCTCACCCATATCAATACTTTTTACAATTCCGTCCACAAATGAATCTGTGGACTGTTTGATGAAGCCAAGCGATGTAACTTCAAATAATAAAAATTGGAAGAATCCAGCTGGACCTGAGTGGGAATGCGTCCCAGACAATACAACGTTTTGCTCATTGTACCTGCAGGAGAGATTGGATTTGAAAGAGTATTAATACATATTGAAATTCGCTGCAAGCGAGGTCAGAAATAGCATCAGAAAGCAACCAATCAACGGCTACATATATGATAAAAAGCTATTACAAAACGTTATTCCAGCAACCGCACTGTAATCGGGAAGCATTCCAAACAAAATAGGACTGGGCCCTAAATATTCATGTGTATCATAAGATGAAATCCAAAGGAAGCAAAGAAGTGATAGACGTTTTTTATTATGACTCAGTGCGGATATGTAATCTATTATAGCAGTTTAGATTCAGTATG
>CAVMBJ020000079.1:0-12500 GCA_963675895.2 Styela plicata
CATTGGGTTATTTTCAATATTCTGCAAATAGGAGATCTTTCAATACAGAGTTGGTGCGATGGCCTAGTGGTTATCGTGTTGGAATCGCAGGTTGAAGATCTCAGGTTCGAGTCCCGGCGAGATCGGATTGTTAATTCATGTTGGGCACCACTTCAACCATTGTGTAAAACTTGGGTATGCTGAGAAGCACAGGAAAAAAATCATATCTTTCCATCAATCCTAACCCCGCCCGTCTATAAGTGGCCACTGGTACCTGGCCTTGGGCAGGGTAATCCACTCCAAGAAGTGGCTATAAATAAAAAAAAAAGTAGGCGATTCATTCTAAGGAGCCGTTATAAAACAAAAATCCTTGTTGGCTTAGTCTGATCTGGCAAACTTCAAACAGACAATTAACTGATGTTAGTAAAAGATTTGAAAATATTAGTAGGAAAGATAAGCCATGCATTGCATCCAGCCATGTTCTGATATTGATATTGCAGAAGCAAAGCATCAACCGCTTAAACAAAATACCTGGATTCATGTAATGATAAAAAAATTAAGAAAACGTAAAATGTTGTAAAATAATTTCTACAAAATTTGCTTTGTTGAGTGAGGTGTAACTGATGGATATCATAGCTCCACTGAGGCAAGGCCAATTTGTGGCTCATGCTTGGAGTTGAGTTAAAAATTTTTGAAAAATGATGTTTATTGATCAAAAAAATTTTTGTCCTATTGAACAAAAGCTTTTGTATAGTTTTTTAATGGCAATATACACAAAATAATTGTGGAACAGAAATGATTAAAAAATTTTGCTAGTTGGAATAAAATTTCCGAAATCTTTGGAGGGACTGTTCCTATGTCACCCACTCAAAATTTAGGAAAGGGAATTACATAGTATCCCTTCTCCAGGACTGTAACTAAATACACAACACATGTACAAAGATCATCCTGTTGTTCTCGGAGTGTCCTCGTTTTTTCGTCTCGAAGCATAAACGATCGAGACTCGCTATTAAATCGTAGAAAGTGTGTGAGAGTTCCTCGACTCGTGCTTGCACTGAGAAGCGGAACTGCAGACTAGAGGAGATGTGTTTCATACTCTGTAGAAATGAGAAAATAAAAATGAAGTTGATCAGGATATGATTTCTTATTATCTCTGTTAGGAGAGGAAATAGCCGGAGTACGTTACTAGCTTTCAAGATGTTAGACTTTATCACTATTCACCATTTGTCAGCATGAGTCGGATGGATAAGTAGTTTTACAAAGTATTCATTACAACCTAATGTGAAGGAATTTTGAGTGATGTGTGCAAAAATATACAAGGTTCCA
Organism: Styela plicata; assembly: GCA_963675895.2. Lineage (NCBI taxonomy): Eukaryota > Metazoa > Chordata > Ascidiacea > Stolidobranchia > Styelidae > Styela > Styela plicata. Next base: position 1,306 of record CAVMBJ020000079.1, read on the forward strand.
AAACCCTGGCACCGACTGCTTTTGGTAAACATATGTTTAGTTTATAAATATTAGTGCTGTTTGCCATTTTCGTTGGAGTGTCATAAGTAAAAGCGACCAAGAATCCAAACCTTCAACTTACGCAAGTGTAAAACAGAGAATGAAAACACAAACCACTGTAGCGGGCGTAGAAGAATTTTTCTTTGTCAGGTTCTACTAAGTTTATGCAACATTGCTATTATTCTCTCTATTCTTCATTGTTAAGCGCGATTCTAATCGATCTTCAAGATCTGTGATCTGGGAAATCTGAAGAGGGTAACAATGTATTAGGAAAATCTGGAAACCTGTGCAAAATAAATTCCAAAATCCAACATGCTTTTTGCTGTTAGGCGCTAGTGTTTTTGTTCAAGCAACAAGCTAAAGGCTCGAACTGACTAATGCTTTTGAGAAGTGGTAGATGGTTTGATCATCGCCCAGGGCAGATACTACTCACTGCACTTTACAGTGGCGGTTCAGTTCAGTTTGGGATGTTTTCGTCTGGAGTGCAGTTACTGGTTCTACATCTTGTAGTAGCTCTTCGATATTAGGTAACCGTTAGTTGATTTCCAAAAAAATCGAAAACATCCCCAAAAAGGATTCAACTGTTATACTAAAGTGAGTCCCAACTCGACAAACGTCATACATATCAGAGCAGAATACCACCCACTCTGCTACCCAGACACCCGAAGAAAATTGGTTCCATTAGAAGAAAATTCAACAAACAATGGACGATTTTTCGTGATATATCTCTTGTTGAGATTAAAATGTCTTTTCCAAGTGTCTGGCAGAAACCAAACTGTGCGAAGAGTTTCAAATGAAATAGCAGTGTTGATGGTTTTGAAGCTCCCTGGACCCCCGAAGAAAATAACAAGTATGTTTTAGACACCCGAGAGAAAAAAAGAAACATTCTATCACCCTTAATCAGAGCTCCAGTACACCAATTATCCGTAAAAACGACGTAACTTACGCTTTCACTCGCAGTAAACGAGGTCAAACGTATAAAAAAGCTAACCTGGATTATGAAGACACGCTGTCTTTTCTCCTCGTTTTCATTTTCAATTGTCGATATCTGTTTTCGTAGATTTGTATCGCGCTCGATAAAATCAGATATCCCTGAAAACGAAAGCAAACCTACTCAGAGGTCCATGTCCATAAGCCTTCGTCTGCTAATCTCCTATTTTAATGCTTTTTTTATTAGCGTCTTCTGTGGTGGATCACCCTGTTCGGCAAGCCCTGTAACAGCGGCCCACTTTAATAGACGGACAGGGTTTACGAATTGCTGGAAAGAATATGATCTTTTCCTGTTCGGTTATCTCAGCCTACCCAAGATATCAATTGGGTTGATTGGGGCATGGATACAGCGAGCCGGATTTCTTCAACCTGTAATGTCCAACATGTTATAAAACCACTTGAGGAGGCCCATCACCACCACTTCCGTATACAAATGAATGAATATGTATGTCGTAAAATTTGATGTAAAAATGACTTTGTGCAGGGAAATACAAAAAAGCTCAGGCAATAATATTTCTAAGAGCCCCTCTCGCATCCCTAATATAACATTGCAGGAGATGGAAGCCGAGGAATTACGATTTAACGAAATGGCAAACCATGACCAATCGTAATTGCAGTCATGCAGCCAGATCCAAATTTGAGATTGTGTAGGTTTTTACATAAAATTCTACTTTTCTACTTACAATTCTACTACTATTTTACTACCTAAAGTATTCTTTATTTTTGCGTGAATGTTTTTATGATAGAAAGTCACAACCCAAAGCAAGTGTTGAAAGTCAGCATCTTGAATAAAGCCAACTAGCAGAACCAATTAGCCAACTAAGCAGAAAACAATCCTACACACAGAACTAAACCGAACATGGTAAAGTGCAGTGAGTGTATCTGCCCAGATGATGATAAAACCATCTATCATCTTTATTGTTTCCTTTCAAGAACTCTTACTTACCTAAGCGCTGGAAATTCCCCTTATTAATTTCTTTGCTTTATTATATTTCTTATCCAACAGAGCAGTTTGTTCTCGGGACTTCATGTAATTGTATGTTTCATCAGCTCCCTGCTCAAGCTTGCAATTCTTCAAACTGGAGATAGAAAGAAATGTATTCGTTTACAAAATTTAATACTTTTAATGCCATCAAGACTGGGAAAATTTTTTTTTGTTTATTATTAAAATTTGCCTCAGAGCAATGCCACAGGAGACGAATCAAACTTGAAAAATTCTCCTGAAGCCACTAAAGTTGCAAAGAGCTAACATGCATAGCCCTGATAGATGTCTATTGATGGCGAGTTTTAGAGCCTTGTAGATCAACACGATCAGGAAAGCACAGTGAGAAGGCAAGGAATTCTAAAGTTTAGAGATTCTCGGAAAGAAGCTTCTTGCATAAAACAGTTTGTGATATTGTGAACCTCCACAGTGAATGAGGTGCCTTTCGTCTATTTACTGAATCAGAAAAAAAACTACGACACGTCTCAATTTTCTCACTACTTTTAGCTCACACGAACTAAAAAAATTATTTTCATCTTCATACAAAATCATTTGTTTTTGATGATATATTCCACATTCAGTTGCTATTTCGGGTCAAAACATAAATGAGCTTGATTTGAGAGGTGCAGCAAAATCAGGATTTGTCAAAATTTCGCAATCAATATTCCCAATAAGAAAAACTAACATATCATGTGTACATTTAGTTAAATACGCAAAAAAATAGTAAAACATTTTGCTCTCTTGTGGTGATCAATCCGTTGCCCCGAAAATAAACATTACCAATACTGGAGACGAGGCTGATGCGATAAAGGGTTTTAAAAAAACTCAAATAGACAGTATTTGGCTGGCTGCAGGTTCCAGCTTTTTAAAAGGAACTGTATAATCACAGACTTGGAAAAATATCAAAAATATGAAAGTTTGGTTGGGTTTTCCCGTGTCGATACGACCTTCAATGATTGTAAACCTCTAAAACACCATACCTTGATTCTTTTAGTGATTGTTTGTGTAAAAAATAACATTAGCTGCTAAAGTATAGTATAAAGGGTTTAAAAAAAACTCAAAATATAGAATTTCTGCCCCCCCTTTTTTAAAAGAAAATGTATATAATACAATCACAGACCTTGAAAAAATATCAAATATCAAGTTTGGTTGCGTTGGATACACTCTCTTTAATCCAATCTCCAAAACACCATACCTTTATTTTCCCATTGCTTAGAGCGCAGCTTTCTGAAAACTTGTCTTAATATCATTGACTTCCTTTAATTTCTCTCGATAATTCTCTGTTTCCCATTCCATCGGAATATCTGCTAAAAAGAATGTATCTGGAGGTCGGTTTCATTCTGTTGGCAGATCGAACACCTGTGAGCAGTTTAGTTATTACGTTTGAAAAAGTATATCTAAAAATTTGCTGTTTTAAAAAATAAACAGCCGGAATTGCACTTGGAAGTGGTTGATAGTTTTACTTTTCACTTTACCCCCCATGGCGAATACCACTTTTTCATCATGGTGGTTCCAGTTTCATTTTGGGATGTTTTCTGTTTTAGAGTTTGCAGTATGCTGGTACTACAGATCATCATTTAGAAGCTCTCATTTGCTACTCAATGGCCGTTTAGTTGGATTCCTTTTCTTTTTCGGCACCGTTTTTTTATAGAAATATCACTCTCAGCAGGAGCATGAGCCCAAAAGGAACCCAACTAATGGCCACTGAGTAGCAAGAAGGGTGACAAAAAAGACATAGTACCCCTAGCAACCGCAACTCCTTTATAACGGAAAAAACACACCCCAAACAGAACTGAAAACCGCTATGGTAAAGTGCAAATCTGCCCCGGCAAATATCTGTTTTTAAAGCCTCAAAAGCCCAAAAAGCACTTAAAAGGAACAACAGACCAACAGTCACTTATTTGGTAAAGGCCAAAGATGCTACTAGAAAAACCACTCTAGGTTGACGCCAGAAGCAAGTGTATAAAAAAAAATCAAGTATTGCGAATTTCAATTTCTTGGTTAACATGAACCCTTTCATCCTATGGTATTTTGTGGGACTATATCAGACGCTGGGATTCGCCACATTACACAGGACGGCCGTCATTCCCTCAGTTTTTTTTTCCTCTCCCTAGGAACAAAAAATGATTTCCCCACCCTCAATATGTGGATGGTGGTCTCTGGATGGCATCCATGATCTGATTTCGTTTTTCATGCTCAGGGGATTTCCTTTCATCTTCTTTCCTAGCTGTATGAATGGAATGAAATTATTTAATATATTAAAGTTTACCCGACCAGAATACTAAATTATTTGGGGGGGAATTTCCCAAAGACAGCGTTTATCAAGCGGTATTTCACAGGGAAACAAAATATTATGAGGATAATTCTTTTTAAAATAATTTAAAAAAATAAATGTTTGCGAACACAAAAAATTTGGCATTTTTTTATTCAATATTACCTAGTTGCGTTGGTGTACTGTTGCCTATCATTATGTGTAATGTTAACCAGGGGCTAGGCCGGACCGAGTTGGGGGTAAAAAGTTGGCCACGATAAATCGAACACACTAAAATTGAATTTGGTACGAAAGTGCACTACAATCTTTTGCCTTGTTTTAACTTGTGCTTTATCCCCCTACGTCTTCGTTGTTACCCTATGGTTGTATGAAAACTTGTGGCATAAGTATTGAATGAGAAGATTCCCCTCACCAAAAGTAAGGAATCTCTCTAGTCATATTTTATAATATATCATCACAAAAACTCAAACCGCATAACGTTAGTTTTTCAAAACAAGAACAATTGTTTAGTATCCAATCAAAAAGATAGAAATTAAAATAAAAGTCTGTTTATAATAGATCCCCCAAACACAATTTTATTAGTAAAAAAAATAATCGAATAAAAAATAAACAGTATTAGTACACAAGTTTTAAAAGAAAATTTTTTTTAGTAGCATTGTTATATTTCTAAAATAAAACAGGAAAAAAATCAAATCAAACTATAGTGATACTGTCAAAAGATCACCAAAGAAAAATTTTTTGATATAAATGGAAGGTGTTATAAGAGAACATCAGAGCAAGGGAGTGACAAGAAAATAATCGTCATCAAAACGTCCAGTTCTATTTCTATAAAATATTCAGGAAGAATCAGCCTAAAAAACTCTCACTGGCAGTAAAAAAAGAAACACCTTAAAATATACAGTTAAAAATATGAGGAAAGGTTGTTGTAATAAGGTGATATGAAGAAAGGTGTAATAAAAAATCAGAGCAAGGGGACAAGAAAATATAGTCATCAAAACGTCCAAGTTCTATTTCTATAAAAATAATATTCAGGCATCAGCCTAAAAACCTCTCACTGCAGAAAAAAGAAACCTTAAAATTACAGTTAAAAAGTCATAAATTAACCAAGATAGAGAACAAGAGAGATAGGAAACACATACTCTTCCCTGCTGGTCTGATTTTCTACTTTTTTTTTTTTGGAACATTATTTACACCTACCCACTACAAATTTATACAAACGAAAGTGCTTTTAAATACCAAAGACCCCATCCTGAAGATATATTCACAGTCCGTCAAAAAGGCTTTGCTGTTAGCTACTGCTACCCCAAAATGGTAAACATCTACCAATCTGGGCGAGATGGCCTAGTGGTTCAACAATGTTGGGCATCGCAGGTTCTTGGGGTTCGAGCCCCGGTGAGTCCGGGCTCACTTATCCATTGCCCACCACACAATCAACCCAGGGTGTATTAACTTGGTTGTAGGCTATGGCTAAGGCGTGATAGACTCTAAAAAAGGTGGCTATAAAAAAAAAATACCATAATCGTTACTTGTCCATTTTTTAAAATTATTTACTCCAGTAAATTTTTATGACTATTTTTTGTTAGCCATCTTAACATGGAAACTTCATAATGAAACATACTTGAAAAATTCTCCTGAAGCCACTAAAAAGTGTGCAGAGCTACATGAAATGCAGGAAATAGGAACTAAGCAAAACCCCCCATCACTGATAGATGTCTATTAACACGAGTTTTAAACCCCTTGGTAGTAGATATACACGATCAAGAAATCAGTGAGAAGGCAAGGATTTTCCCAAAGCAAAGGTTATGGGATACGATGTAAAAAGAAGCACAAGCACAGCAATGAAAAAAATATTTTTATTTTTCTGTTAATAATATATCTATAAAATCAAAATACAACAAAGCAACATACAAGCACGAAAGTTTAATAAAATACAAAAAACCCAAACCAAAAATGTCAAAAAAGATCAGTTTTCCTACAAGAAACAGACATTCTTAAAAACTTCTTAGTGCACTCAAAAACCCCACTTCAAAACATTAGAGGCATTTTATTCCAGTCTACAAAGAGAAGCAGAAGCATCATCCTTTTTTTAAGGGGACATGAGAGAGATCAGTTCACAAAGACGATTATATTAGATCTGTTGATGTCATCCCATTACACTTAGAATATCACGAAAAAACATCTTTTAAATCAACTGGCATATGATATTTACTGTGTGCGATATTGTTAATATTTGTGAAAATTTCTTTTTGGGAAGAAACTAAACATCAGCATCTTAAGGCAACGAACAGTAGCTGATAAAAAGCTGTTATCAAAAAAATCCAAAACAATCAATATATCAGTGGGAAAAAAAGGAATATTGTCAATTTGAGGGCAAAAGTGGTTAAACATGTTGGCATCAGCTATCGCTGCTGCAAGATCTCGGGTTTTGAAGCCCCGGCGAGTCCGGCTCGCTTACCCCATGTCCACCACCTCAACCCAGGGTGTGTAATAATTTAGGCAGGCTAAGCCGAACAGGAAAAGAGGAGCATATCTTTCCAGTAATTGTAACCCCTGTCCCGTCTATAAGTGGCAACTGTTCACAGGGCCTTGAACAGGTGGCCCACTCTAAGAAGAGGCTATAAATGTATTATAGGTCAATTAGCTAAACCAAAATCTACTAACAACAAATATAAAAACAACATAACACATATTGCACTCTATCCAAAATTCATTTTATCAATACAAACATCAAAAATATATCTGCCCGGCTAAAAACTAAAAAATAAAACAACGCTCCAAAAAATAAGACAATTAAAAATCAACACTGCACTCCAATCCCGCAACCCACTTCCAACCTACAATGTTTTTCATTCCATAATTTGATTCTTTTCCTTGACAAATTTCAGAATTTAATTAAGTGACTTCGAAGATTTAGATTTCCAGCGAAGATCATTTGACTCAGTGTCACTCAATTTCCGACCACGCCCCAGTTCTGTTTATGATTCGACTTTTCCGCTCTTATGGGCATCTTTGTCGCTTCTAGGCGACAGTTTTTTGATTTTCTCCTTCGACTTTTGCCATTAATTGTAAAGATAAGTATTCTGTGTCCTCGATCGATTTCAAACTTGATTTGATTCTCAAACCCCTAGGAGAATGATCTTTTTTTTTTTTCTAAATCTGGTTCGGGCTTCAAGCGAGGTGTACGAGGAGTTATCACAGGTGATGGGGTGGTTTGTATGTACTCTTGTGCTTTCTGGCACATGTATATCATAGTCCCTTGCGTTGGTTTTCAAACGAGGGAGTTTGTGTGCGATGAACTATATCCTCCCACTTCTGGGCCAAGTTTTGGCAAAAAATTTTCGGCATTGTCGAATAACTAGTCATAGTATTGGTGTCATCTTCGACAGAAAAAAAACCGATTTCATCAATTTTTCGATTTTTTTCCCTCCTCGCCGCGAGTATTTATACTGTTTCCCAAAAACTCCTTCTCAATTGCGGGTCATTTCGACCTCCCGATTTCAAAAATTGTTTTGAAATTTCCAGCGAATTGGGCGAGTCGTACCTCGATCGGGCTCATAAAAATGTGCAGACGTTCCTAGCTCTTCATCCACTCCAAGTGTCTAAATTATCTTCGGAAAAAATTTTAAAAAACGCCAAGCTCCGAATCTGATTTATAATCTTTTATGTTGTATTACTATTAGCGTTGGTGTCGTTATCGAAATTGTTTTCGACGATCCAATCCCCTCGTGTAGCTTGTCTTATTCTTCAACCCCCCCTTTTACGACACACTCGGACACTACCTTGGCCAGGATGTAAAATAAAAGTCCATAAATTTTGAGTCTTTTTCTTACTAGGCATTGTTTTCTTTCGTTATCTGAAAGCTTGGAGTCAAATATTTTGCATATTTTCCATCAATAGTTGACGCCGTATTTAGGATATTTCACGTTTTTCTTAGTTGTTGGTCATGTTGTTCCCTTTCCTGCTCTCCGAATTTACCTACCAAAAATTCCACCTTCTTCCATGTTTTTCTCTTTTCCTGCAATATTCTATCCATCCTTTGAGGGCTTGTTCAAAATTTACAGAGTCCTTATCCGGTTCCATATTATTTCCTGGTCGTTCAGCAATTCCACTGAAATCTTCTTCACTCTCATTTGAATCTTCAAAATTAAGAAAATCATCCAACTCTGCTGATCAGAAAATCCATTGTATTCATGACTTCCGGACCCAATGCCATCATCAAACGCCCCACTTTCCCTGAAATAATCGCCCACCAACCTCGTTTTACACCTCTGGAGATTCTGCGTCAGTGACAAGATTAACATCATATAGCTGTTTTGTGGGTATTTGTCTGGCTAATGATGTCTCATCATTCGGGAAAAACAGCGGACATTCCTTTTACATCAAACTCAGAAGAGATTTCTTATAATTCAAAGCCCATATCTGTTTTCACCATGTCACCACTTCCTACAGACTTAAGCCCCACTTGCAAAATCAAAGTCATGAAAATCATAGATTTTGTGAATATTTCGGGATGAGCTGAAGCTGTTTTCAACCATTCTGAAGAGCTACCCTTCTTTTGGTCACGGCTCTAAATATTTCTTATATTTAGAGGTCATTATATCATTTTCCGTCCAACTTGCGACTCTCCTTCTTATCATTTAAAAATTAGACTTTTCTACATCAGTTTTTGTTTTTATATCCAGATCACCAACATTTTTGCCACATATGTCTCTTTTGTGACACAATTCCAACAGGGAATTCGATTTTTATCTTTAAGAACAACCATCCCATCATTTTTACCTTTACCAATATCAACGATACGAGGGGTTTTTCCAACCAAATTTGAAGTCCTCTCCCTGCTTAGTACTTCAATACTTGAAGCTCTGGTGTATCTGTTCACATCACGACCCAAATGCTTTCTTTGACTTTTGAATCAGACTTGGGCATTGCATTCAGCTGATCCCTTTTGTGAATCCTTTTTATTAACATTTTTCCACCCTTTCGCTCTCCAAAGTTTCATCATTTGTACCCAACTGAGAGCGATTTCTTCTAAAAGTACCATCCCTATTTCGTTCTTGACCTGAATTTCACCCTTTTATTCTCAATTTGATCATCCTTCGGAAAGATCGGAAGTGGATGTAGTCTTGACTTTTTGCTTCCCCGGAGGTTTTCTCTGAGGTGTGCAGAGATGCTACTTTGTTTTTACCACTTTTTTGTTAGATTCGTTCTGATCATTTTGGAAAGAGTTTTTTTGTGTGGCCAGATTCAAAATTCGTTTTCTTTCTATTTGAGATGAATTTTCAGTGCTTCCCAGAGTGTTTTTTCCCACTCCACACAATCATCAGGATAAAGTAGGGTAGCCGCGATCTGTGTAGCCTTGAACTAACTTGCTCAGGACGTTTTTCTTTTTCAAAGGTGATTTTCAAAAGTCTCCCGAGCGTGTTTTTCGCACTCAGAACTATCAGGATGAGCAGATAGCCTTGAACGAACTTGCTTAGAGCGTTTTCTTTCATTCAAGGTTTCATTTTCCCCAAGTCTCCGAGCGTGTTTTCGCATTCATAGTCATCAGGATAAGTAGGTAGTGGATGGAGTCTTGAACTTGCCCTCTTTAATAGCGAGTTTTTCACTAACGAGTGCGGAGATTGGGTTATTGGTTCCACTTTTCGTGAGTCTGTTTTTGTCATTCTCAATAGAGCTTGTTGTACGACTTGCATCACTAAACACTATATCTGTCTTTTTCAAATGTGGATTTTCCCAAATCTCCGAGCGTGTTTTCGCACTCATAATCATCAGGGTATGTAGGTAGTAGTAGTTGGAGTCTTCGACTTTGAACATTTTCGCCTCGGACTTCTTTCGTCGGTGAATATAATTGTCAGTGGATTAGTTTCTTGCTTCGCGCTAGCCTAAACTCATCCATGACGCTAAGGCTGTTCGGAGAGGAATTAGGGGACAAATAGGTTAAAAATATTTTTTGTCCAACACAACAAATTACGATCAGAGTGATTTTGTGATTCAGTTAAAGCTGGGCAACATATTGGTAAAACGAAAATTACCGGTATTGAGTTTCCCAAATTACCATATCAACGTTAATTTTCGCGACATACCGCCTAAAATGGGGGTAGATGCCAGTTACAAGTTGATGCATTATCGCGTCAAGTAACGACAAAAAACGAGTCTTTGCACTACTTACACCTGTTGGTATGCTTCAATTGAACTTTTTTCAATGTTATGAAACAACAACCCGCCCTGCATTTAGAGGTATAAATCTGATTTTGTTTTAACTAGGTCGCGTCTCATTCGGCTCTTTAACAGCAACACAATGGCATGTTTTACGATAGCATAGAATGTCTTGGCATACTGGTGATACCGGCATTTAGGCTACCGGTACAAAATATTTCCTGATTGCCGTCCAGTTTCTAGATCCAGTACGATTTGGTGGTTTTGAGCGGAAGAATATTTCGTTGTAAATCTATATTTATGTCAAAAATTTACACTAGTTTCCTTAATTTTTGAAAGCGAATAAGATTCGGTAATAACTCTCAATTTGAAATGATTGCGATTCAATCTAAATAACATGAAATACACCAACTGGTATTTCAGACCTTAACAATTTTTCCAATAAAATTAAAAATCTATTTAAAGACGAACAACCTGTTTCAGTTTATAAAATTTACTGGAGAGCACATAGAGTAGTAGTACCTTGCTGGCAATGTGCTAAATGCTTAACAACAAAAAGGGTCAGCGAGAGACCTGTATTCCTATAGGGCTTTAGAATAGCCCTAACATATTTCCTGCATGTCGTAAGGGGCGACTTAAAGGAAGCAAAGAAGTGGTAGATGGTTTTATCATCACCCGAGACTGATACCACTCACTGCACTTCATCATGGCAGTTCAGTTTTCAGTTTGGGAATGTTTCTTCTCGGTTAGTGTACA
>CAVMBJ020000079.1:15000-38001 GCA_963675895.2 Styela plicata
CCCCCCCCCCCCCCCCCCCCCCCCCCCCCCCCCCCCCCCCCCCCCCCCCCCCCCCCCCCCCCCCCCCCCCCCCCCCCCCCCCCCCCCCCCCCCCCCCCCCCCCCCCCCCCCCCCCCCCCCCCCCCCCCCCCCCCCCCCCCCCCCCCCCCCCCCCCCCCCCCCCCCCCCCCCCCCCCCCCCCCCCCCCCCCCCCCCCCCCCCCCCCCCCCCCCCCCCCCCCCCCCCCCCCCCCCCCCCCCCCCCCCCCCCCCCCCCCCCCCCCCCCCCCCCCCCCCCCCCCCCCCCCCCCCCCCCCCCCCCCCCCCCCCCCCCCCCCCCCCCCCCCCCCCCCCCCCCCCCCCCCCCCCCCCCCCCCCCCCCCCCCCCCCCCCCCCCCCCCCCCCCCCCCCCCCCCCCCCCCCCCCCCCCCCCCCCCCCCCCCCCCCCCCCCCCCCCCCCCCCCCCCCCCCCCCCCCCCCCCCCCCCCCCCCCCCCCCCCCCCCCCCCCCCCCCCCCCCCCCCCCCCCCCCCCCCCCCCCCCCCCCCCCCCCCCCCCCCCCCCCCCCCCCCCCCCCCCCCCCCCCCCCCCCCCCCCCCCCCCCCCCCCCCCCCCCCCCCCCCCCCCCCCCCCCCCCCCCCCCCCCCCCCCCCCCCCCCCCCCCCCCCCCCCCCCCCCCCCCCCCCCCCCCCCCCCCCCCCCCCCCCCCCCCCCCCCCCCCCCCCCCCCCCCCCCCCCCCCCCCCCCCCCCCCCCCCCCCCCCCCCCCCCCCCCCCCCCCCCCCCCCCCCCCCCCCCCCCCCCCCCCCCCCCCCCCCCCCCCCCCCCCCCCCCCCCCCCCCCCCCCCCCCCCCCCCCCCCCCCCCCCCCCCCCCCCCCCCCCCCCCCCCCCCCCCCCCCCCCCCCCCCCCCCCCCCCCCCCCCCCCCCCCCCCCCCCCCCCCCCCCCCCCCCCCCCCCCCCCCCCCCCCCCCCCCCCCCCCCCCCCCCCCCCCCCCCCCCCCCCCCCCCCCCCCCCCCCCCCCCCCCCCCCCCCCCCCCCCCCCCCCCCCCCCCCCCCCCCCCCCCCCCCCCCCCCCCCCCCCCCCCCCCCCCCCCCCCCCCCCCCCCCCCCCCCCCCCCCCCCCCCCCCCCCCCCCCCCCCCCCCCCCCCCCCCCCCCCCCCCCCCCCCCCCCCCCCCCCCCCCCCCCCCCCCCCCCCCCCCCCCCCCCCCCCCCCCCCCCCCCCCCCCCCCCCCCCCCCCCCCCCCCCCCCCCCCTTTATAAATGAAATCAAGTGATCTAATACGACCCCCCCACCAAATAAAGGTTCATCAAAGACGATTTTCATATACTATGCGACATGCTTAGTAAATAAAAGCAGCGATCATAATCACCCCCCGCAATACAGACTAAAAACCTGTCTATACACTTTTTGAAAATCAGCTTAAAAACCCAGATCCAAATATTCTTGATTACGGCAAGTTAGAGCAACTAGAGGGATATATATAGCTATTATATATAGAATTTTCGAAGAAACTACCGTTTACTCAAGAGAATATTTAAAAAGAAATTTTGGAACGACTACCCGAATGAAATAATGAACTAAAGGTTTCTACTTCATTTTGATTTTAAAAACTCAACTTCAACCGTTGATTTCACTAAAAAAATGATTGCTTGAACATCATCATTGTGATTCATTGCTAAGGTAAAAAATAGATAACAGTCTAAGAATTGGCTATAAAAAAAAGATGATGACAAGGGTGCGACATTTAATTATCCTGAAAAAAAAATACAGTTCCCTAAATTTGCACTTGTTTAAGGATACCTTGTAGGTACTGGCTTTTCAAACGTTATTTCCTCAGTGTGGTAAGAGGTGTAGTAAAAGGGAGCTGAGAAGTGTTAGATGCTTTTAATAAATGCCCAGGGCAGATACTATTTAACTGCAATTTTCCATGACGGTTCGGTTCCATTCGAGATTGTTTTTTGTTTAGAATGATTGATAAAATTATTTTGAAACTTCCGACAAATCGACAGACTAAGATTTCAGATTAATTCTAAATTTTATAGTAAAGTTTGCACATTTACTGCACAAAATGAATTTTTTTGCTAAATTTTTATGATTTTCCTATGTAAACAGTCGAATAAGGATACTTTGAAATACTTAGAACCTAAAATATCAAACCATTTAGATAACTAATGTATCATCTATCTAGGTGCAGACACCAGTTCCAAATCGAGGTGAAGTAATTTTTTGGCTTAAACATATCTCTCATTTTTTTCTGTGCATGGAACTGGTTTGGTGGAGGAAGCCGAAAGCAAAGCTTAAGTGAACCAACGTTCACCATTTAGTTAGCGTCCGCCAGACCTCCTCGCATATAAATCCCCATCCCTCATGGGATTTGAACCTACGTCAGAGATGCGATAGCTCGAAGCGCTTTTAATAAAAAAAGAAGTTATAAACCGATAAATTAAACCAAGTCGTCAACCCCCACACTAGGCCACCCCCCAACCGGCAATTAGCAGCTCAAAATACCGTATTAGTCTCGGGTGTCTTCTAAAAAAGTAGTCCTTGGCAATATAACTCAACTTTACCTAAAAAAGGAAAAGAGTAAACATCGTTTGATTTGCACCAATGTTAGTAATAATCTCTCATGCATGTTTAATCATTCTTGTTACTTTTCAAATCAAGGTTGTTCGTCGTTAAAACGTAACAGGCAAACTGTCATATTGATCAGTCATTGTCAGATCAGATTAGGTGGAAGGTAGAGGAAAGGGAAATCATTTCTATAGTAGAAAGAACATGTCAGTATAAAACAAAGAAGAAGAATGTCAGCATCTTCCTACTTTGAGAGAGAGTTTTGATACATAGAAACCATAATAAGAAATAGTATAAAGATTGATATTGATTCAAACTAGAGGCAAAGTTGAAATTTGAAGGTTTTCACTGAGGAAGACAGTTGGGAGGCAAATGGGGAAGGTTCATAGATTAATATACAGAAAGCTAGTTCACTGTGAAGAGTTAGGCACTAAAAAGAATTTTTTGTTTGCATTTTTCCACCAAAAGTGTCCCAAGATGCAGTCTGCTAGACCAACCTTCTTTGGTTTAGTGCCAGTACGTTCATGTAAATTGGGTTCTTCGCTGTTAATTGGCTCAACAGCGCCCTCATTGGTAGTAATATCGCCATTCCCATCGTGTGACCTTCGACCCTCCATTCTCAAACCATCTTGCTCATTAGCACCATCATGTGGATAGTTTCGTCCTCTGTTGTAGCTTCGAGATCCCCACTTTTCATTTTCATATACTCCAAACTGTCCAAACGACGCATGAGATGGACGAAATATTTTGTGGGGCTTTGGGGGTGGGGAGGTGGCGTGTCCCACTGATTGCTTTTGTTAAATATGGCCTCCGTCGCAAATGAATCTGTCTGCCACGGCCTATAAGATATGATTGAAAAAAAATGAAAATGAACTAAAAAAAAACAATAAAAAGTGAAAATAACAGAGATAACGGGGAAAAACATTGCAAAGCCATTGAAAATTTTTTTTTAAATATCGTTGAAGCCATTATCAGATTCAAGTGAATATTGATTAGAAAGCATATTTGACGCATCCTGATCAAGGGTTTTTCTTATCAGGAAGCTCAAAAATATGTTTTTACTTTAAAAAAATTCACACAATCAAAGGTTAACAATGGAGTCAGAAAATGGCAAAAAAAAAAGCATCCTCAACTAAAGGAAAAATTCTCAAACATCTTTTAACAGAATCCTTTATCCGACAAACAGAAGGTACATGCTTCATTTGTAGCCCTAAACAACTTAAAAATAATAAAACAAAATGAAAATTGAAAAAAAAAAAAAGAAGAAAAAGTTTCAATGTCATAAATGATAATTAGAAATGAAATAACTATTCAATTAATATGTTTGAATATATGGTCTGTGGCAATTCGATTCGATGAAGTACAGATTATTCGAAACAATTGTGAATCATTCCATAGGAACAAAAGCATGCTAAATGAAGTGCATTTTTTCCATTTTAAAAACGTCGAAATTCTTGTCGTGGTCGATTTTAAGGTCTGATTTGGACCAAAAACGGTTGTATATTTGGTGTGGGTAAAATGAAAATGAAAAATACATTTTTAAGAATTAAAGAGAATAAAATAAGTCAGTTTAAATGCTGATATCTGTGATTTGTAACTGTCTATTTCCTAAACCATCACAACTGACTATAGTAGGTAATAATAGTAAAAATGGGACATTTGTTTCATGTTTATGAAACTCGACGATTCGATCCAGATTCAAAAAAAATTTTTCGAATCGAATTATCGAATACCTTCCAAATGATTCGTGATTATCGGTTTTTGCCCAGCCCTATGCTGAATCCAGTGTTTTTGCTAACACTGTACACAACGCCAAAATGCCAACCAAGAGGAACAAAGTAACATTCTGTCCTGTTCGGCTACTATTCGAGAGTGGGTCATGGACACCACTCGTTGACAAAAAATAACCAGGTCAGGCCGAGATAAAAATTTTTAAATATGAGCCTATTCTCACCCCGGAGCAAGATTTAAAAAATATCTTACCCTTGTGTTGGGTCATCTTCAAGATAAACGGACGATGGTTCATGCCCGTGGATAGCAAGTTCATCAATCAGATAAAATTAGCCCGTCTAGAAATATAAATTATTGGTTTTAAACATAACCCCAGGGCAGATACCGCGCTCATTGTCCCTCAGCTACTATAGCAGTTCCAATGATTAAATGGTAGCCACCCAGGGAAAAACTATAGAATATAAAAAGGGATTTTATTTCTATCCTGTGGGAGGGTAGAGAGACAGAGAATACAGCTTTAACCATAACATTCTACCCCTGCTAGGTACGGGCTTTAGAATAGTTCCTAACGTATTTCCTGCGCTTGTCGTAAGAGAGTGACTAAAAGGAAGCAAGGAAAATGGTAAGATAGTTCTACACATCGCTCAGTTGAAGATACCTCCCTCACTGAACATTTATCATGGTGGTTCAGTTCCGTTTGATGATTTCCGCTTAGAGTGCAGTTGCTGATGCTACATCATAGTAGCTCTTTGCTATTAGGTGGCTGTTAGTCACTACCCACAACTCACTGTTTTCTTTTGGTTGCCTTCTACGACACGCAGGAAATTTGCAAGGAAGGATTGTTCTGAAGCCCATAGTCGTTGGAGACATATTTTAAAAAAGCTCTTTGATATATCTGAGTGGCCGCTACTGGGTTTGGCACCGGTTCCAGTTTTGCTTAGGGGGTGGGAATTTCAAACGAAAAAAACATTCTGCTTGTCATCTAGTGTTTTCCTTATATTAAAAATGAGAGATGGGCCTATACCAAAAAAATTTTCGCCGATAAAAAAAAAAAAAAAAAGAATGAATACCGATACAAATACCGAAATACCACTTCCTCATAATTTAAATTCCGATACCCCGCGTACATATAATTTAATATGTTAAAGGCCCTTTTGTATCCACAACTTATGCCCCTTGTTATAGTTGCACCCTCATATGTGTACATTTGCACCATTGAACTCTTTGCATCCATACGGAATTGATGCTGCCTTCAAGCATGCATGGGTCAAGAATGTATTGCAAAGCAAATGTTTGAGGCTACACAACTAACGGGATACACATTTTTCATGCCTGCATCAAAAAGAACATATAGTCAAAAATATTGACAGTGGATTGATGGGTTTTATATTTAATAAGAACATCAAAATGTGTAAATTTAAATTGTAGATAACGAGAGGCATGTCAAATATGATCATATTTCAGAGCAAAGGAATATTGAGGTCTTTTTCCCATTTATCATCAGTAAATAAAGCGTATTCAGAACAATCATCCGTTAGTGTAACGACGTATCCGTATCGGGCATCATTTTGGTATCGGTAGTGAAAATTTTTTCGATACCATACCGTACTGAAACAGGTACTTAAAAAATTCACCAATAACTGTGCCGATACCGATACATCGGCCCAAACTATAATTCAAATACATACATGTCTATTTTCCATTTCCTCCTGTTTACCAACGATTGTCATAATTAATCTGGCAACTTCAGAATCCGCTACGTTTCCACGGTATCTCGTCCAATTTTAAAGTTGTGACTGTAACCACTCGTATTGAGCGCAAGTACATCTCCAGCGTATGCTTGAGTTACTCCGACTAAAGATTTGCCCGTCGACTTCAATGATCTTGGTCATTGACTTTTATACTGTAACAGAAAGCAGTTTATTACACTGGGTCTGAACAATTATAGATGAACAGGGTTTTACTGCTATTCGTTAAACAATCCATGGCCCTAGTGGTTAAAACATGTTGGCAGTAGCAGGAGGTTGAAGATCTCACTTGTTCAAGTCCGGCGGGTCGTTTATTCCATGACCTTCCGCGTCAATACCCAGGGTATAATAACTTTGGGTAGGCAAAGCCGAACCAGGAAAAATGATCATATCTTTCCAGCAACTGTAATCCTGCTGCTGTCCCCCCCCCCCCCCCCCCCCTATCTATGAGTGGCTGCTAAGTACATTGCCTCGGGCAGGGTGATCTACTCCAAGAATTGGCTGTAAAAAAAATGCCTTTCCGGATAAATGCTAATGAGACTATCACACCCTTGGTGGAGTGACACACATAGATTAATGTGGGCGGCGACTTACAAGACTCAAACAAGAAATCCTTTTTAGCAATTTTAAAGAATGTGTATCTAATACTCTGCCCAAAGAAAATCTTTGAATACCAGAAGAGTAATAAACAGAATTAACAGGTTGCACACTATATGTCAGTTTAAGACTTCTGCTACAAAAAGTTAATTTTCTGTATGAAATATATTTCCACATTTTTTTACCCTCATCATTTGGCAGTGTACCCCGAACAAGGGCCCTGTATTAGCAGCCACTTATAAGGCAAACAGGGTTAGTGTTGGTGGAAAGATAAGATCTGCCTGGTTTCGACCGAGCCTACCCCAAGTTATTAAACCCCGAGTTGAGTTATTTGGGCATAAATAAGCGAGTTGGACATGCGGGGACTCAAATCCGAGACCTTCCAACCTGCGATGGCCAACATGATAAACCACTAGGGCCATCGCCCACACTTTAAGGTTGCAGTATCCTAATCCTTCCTCTTATGTATCCTCTTCCTCTGGTTCGAGTGTTCTGATAAATAAGTGGTAGAAAAAGGTCCAAAATCACCAATACTGCTTTGAAATAATGATGTTGGTGGTTTTGAAGCCTTTTTGTTACATCGGAAGGAAATGACATCTCAGACACCCGAAGAAAAACACAAATTTTGGCCAATCAGTTTAAATTATGCGCAGAGTACATTTCATTTTACTTAACATATTTCATTTTGTGAGACATTGTCGGTGCGATGGCCTAGTGGTTAAACATGTTGGCATTTGCAAGGTTGAAGATCTCGGGTTCGAGTTCGGCTCCCTTAGCCATGGCCCACCACTCAACCCAGGGTGTAAGTAACTTTGGGTAGGCTAAGTCTCGAACAGGAAAAGATCATAACCCTGTCCGTTTATGAGTGGCCGCTCTTACAAGGCCCTTGGACAGGATGATCCACTCCAAGAAGTGGATTATGTTAGGGGTATCAATATAAAACTGGAGCCTTTCCTGAACAAGAAGTCTGAAAGAAGAAAACTTCTGCTACGTACCTGGCATCAATATCAGCAGCACCTCCAGGAGTAAATAGTCTTGATAAATATTCCTAATTTTTCTACACCTGCGTCGGCTCCTACTATCCCATTCCTATGATACTGAGGCCCAAACCACCAGGACCTGAAACAAAAGCCTTAGGTTAAAGATTGTCTGATTGGTCCGGGGGGCATGGACGAACTCGGAGGAGGAGGATTTTCATTTTTTTATCTTGTGTGGAGGGGGAAAGCTAAGGATACAGCTTAGTCATATAGTGAACCGTGACATCTTGTGCAGACCAGTTCCAAATCGGGGTGAAGGTTTTTTTGGTTTATCATATTTCTCATTTTTTCCTGTTGCATGAACCTGTTTGGCTGTATAAAGTCATAAGCAGTTGCTTACAATGAACCACCAAACACCAGCGAGGGCATTCAGCAGACCTCTCGCATATAATCATCATCCCTTCCCAGGATTCGAACCTGAAATTGTGACGATCAAAAGATGCGCAGCTCGAAGCGTATTCCCCAATGCTTTACCAATTGAGCTAACCGGGCACCTCAAACTACTCATCCTTCTTCTATGCCTGTGTTAAGGAATCGAATGCAGTAAACGCAAGAATATAGGAGCAGAAGTAACTATGACAAACTAGTGAGGTTCGAAGTCTTGCTTCACACTTGCACAAATTATTGGGTCTGGGGGACGCGGACTAACTACTTATCCTTCTTCAGTGGTGCCTTTGTGTTTACGTATCCGTATGCGCGATATAAGCCAAGGATACATCGTAGCAGAAGTAACTATGACTAACTAGCGAGGTTTTCGAAGTCTTGCTTCCACACTTGCACAAATTTAAATAGAGAAGCAGTTAAGAGTCTATTCTCTAATCGGGTGCCCCAGGTTAGCTCAATTGGTTGAAAGCGTTGGGAATACGCTTCGAGCTACGCATCTCTGATCGTCGTGACGCAGGTTCGAATCCCGTCAGGGATGATGATTATATGCCGGAGAGATCTGATGGACGCCTCACCGGTGCACGGTGGTTCACGTAAGCGCTGCTTGCGGCTTCCTCCCACCAACCAGGTCCATGCACTAGAAAATGAGAAATAAAAGAAATCCCAAAAAAAAAAACCTTCTACCCCGATTCGGAAACTGTTATCTCCACAAGAGGTCGTTGGTTCACCACATGGTTGAGCTGTATTCTCGGCTTTTCCTCTCCCGCAGGATTAAAAATGATATCCTATCCTAATTCAATTACTTTTAATTACGAGACTTCTCCCATACAACATTACGCATTAACAATTTTTTTGTGATTGTGGTCCAAGTCAATACCAGGTCTATGTCTTTTTCTTTTCTCCATCTTTCACAACTATAAAATTTCTTTGACCACAAATTATTATACCTTTTTTCAATATAACAGGGAAGACATCCATTTGCTCAACCCTTTTCTCCCAACTCAGTTATTCAGCCGAAGCCGATACAGGGTCGATGTCATCATTCCTTCTGTATGTGTAGTCTTCTGTGGAATGAGTGAGGAAGACCTGAGAGTAGAAGCAATAAAATTATTGGAAAAGCAAAGACGCTTTTTTCTAAAAAAATTATTCAATAGATAGATCTTTGACCCCTAAATTTTAGTGACGGCTTCCAGGAAGTGGCCATTGAATACGATTTCGAGCTACGCATCTCTAGTGTCATGGGTTTGGAATCTCATGCCAAATGATTAAATGCGAGAGAGAAATGGCTGGACATCTCACCAGTACATGGTGGTTCACAAAAAACTGCACACTCCCTGGAAAAAGCAGTAAACCGACGAAGCAAAAAACCTTGATTCGGAACTGGTATTTTTGCAAGAGAGATTGTGGTTCGTCATATTGTTATTTTAACTGTATTCTCTGCTTTCCTTTCCCACAGGATGGAAATGAAATTCAATCCTATTAATACACAGCAATTAGAACCAATTCTTAATAATATTTCATAGCAGCATTTGATGATTTTAGAGCCTTTGTGTAGAAAATAGGCATTTTAAATATCAAAGTAAATGATCTATTATTATAAAATTTCTTGGTGCTAAATTTCTCTCGTCTCAGCCCCTAGTGAAAGCCACAAGGGAAATTCTTTTAATTTGGTAGAGTTTTTTACGGGGCATACCATATTAATTGTGTGGGCAAAGCCTTTTCAGTAATTCCACTTTCCTGACAGAACAAATTTAAATTTTTTTTCCACATTATTACCTATCATCACATTCACATCACATCACAAAAGGATATAAAATATTCTTTTGTTATGACATAACAATAGTTTTAATAATTTACATTGTGTTCTTTGTTGTCTAACAATATAGTTTATGAATAGGATAGTGATACAACAATAAGAAAGAGATACAAAATCATTGACCCGATTTATGAAAACCCATCCATAATTTACACAAGCTGTTAACACACTGTGGAACACCACATAGATGAGAAATTAAAAATAAAAAAACTGAAGTGACCGTACAAAACAGACCGGGTCCTTGTCAGTAGTAGTATTGGCGGTTACGGTTCATTACCAATTTTCAGAAAAATTCACAAATATAGAAAATTATAACTTGAACAAACATTTAATTCAAACTTCTGTATGAAATTTTTTCAATGTTAAGTTAAAATGTAAACGCAGACATTGCGCCTGGTTTAAAATTTGATAAAAACAGCTCGTATATATTTTCTTTTCAATTTGACTTACCCAGGTAATCAATTTTATTTTGACAGAGATACGGAGCACTGATGTAATCGCAAACTGAGACTTTGAAAATGTTGCGTCAAATATAATAATAAATACTCAGAAAATCTGGTATTGAATTAAATAGTTTCGAACGACTTTTGTGGGATGAAATGTTAAAAATTGATAACAAAGATTGGGAAAATGAGTAAAAACAAGCATTAATAGTAATAGGAGAGTTCATTCCTGGATGCTTCCGGGCATAGGAGTTTTTTGTGAATTCCCGGAAATTTTTTTTTTATTAAAAACTCAAGTGCGTGTCAGTGATTTAATGCGGGAGTGATAAACTCAAATTTTTTCTTCAGATGTCTGAATGTTCACGATATTGTTTTCAAATGGGTGGGGAATGGATGGGGACTAAGTACTGCCTTACCACTAAGGTTACACCAATTGGAGTGCTTGGTCGACGAGAGAGAAAGTAATTGCACTTCGGTGCTGGGCATCTCTGATCTGCAATCAAACAATTTCAACCCCTGATTCGGTACTGGTGTCTGTGTGAGAGGGTTGTGGTTCGCCCCAATGGCAGAGTCGTATTTTCGACTTTCCTCTCCCCGGAAGTATAAAATGAAATTCTATCCCTATCCAGTTTTATTCAGTCAAACCCGACTCTATCTTGATTACATAATTAGTGAACGGAAGGTAACATGGCAATCACAACAAAGCAAAATTCCCTCCTACAACTTCACACCTAAATATAAGCTCCGTAAATTGAGCACCTAACAAGCCAGACAACACGTAACTGTTTGTGACAATAAACACGTCAAAACCACCCTAATGGGGTTATTTTGGTAAAAAGCTGGTTTCAAACCGCAAGTATGTGGTAAGAGGTTAGTTAGGAGGTCTTCAGACTGCCAGAACGTTAAAAAGACCGCCCAAAGGAACTATGATACCACCCACCATAAAGAACATTTAGCGAATGAGGAATATATTTCATGGTATAATCCTGTGACTAGAAGATTAAAATGTCCTCTTTTTGAGTTTCTGGAAGCAACAAAACAGTAGTAAAAGATTCAAAATTATCAACACTGCTATGAAAATAGCAGTGTTAAATGATTTTTAAAACGCTATTTTGGTTGAATTGAAGAAAAATGGCATGATCATTACTCTGTTGGTATGTCCTTTAGAATAGTGCCAAACCCTACCTAACGTATTTTCTGTGTGTCGTAGAAAGCGGTTAGATGGTTTTACCATTGCCCCGGGGGGTGGCAGATGTCACTACTCGCGAGCACTTTAGCATGGCGGTTCAGTTCTGTGTGGGAATGTCTTCTTCCGTTTAGAGAGCAGGTCTCCGCTGGTACCCACATCTTTTTAGTAGCTCTCTGCTTTTTAAGTGAGCCCGTTTGTTGGTTTTCTTTCAGGCACTGCTTCTTGGCCTTGCTCAGATTTGAATTTTGATTTAAAAAAAAAAATTAAGACAAGAGACACAGACCCGGAAGAAAACTAAGGTTCTGCCACACTGCGTTCAGAAGCTTGGAAAGATTCCACACATCCCTAGAAAAATGGGAGACAACTCAGGGACTAATTATTAGTTTCGCAAGTGCATTCTAACACGCAAACTAGTCAACGATTCGAAGCAGAATGAATTGAAAAATCAGGTGATTTCCAAGTTTTTAGAATAAATTGAAACAGCCCTACAAGCCGACAATTATAAAAAAAAAAAACATCCCTAGAAAAAATGGAGACAACTCAGGAGATGATTTTCCAGTTTCCCCTTCGCCAGTGCTCTTGCTCACAAACTAACCCGCAATTTGAAGTACAAAATTAAGCAGACAATAATTAAAAAAAACAAATAATTTCAGTTTTTTTTGTTGTTGTTCCAAATTGATGATTAAGTGTCGAAGTACCAAAACCAATAATAATACACATTACAAGGAATCAAGCACAACCACCAACCTGAATAATACATAAAAATGTAGAATAAAACCAGCCTGTGTAGACAAAGCCAAAACCATTCCATAAAAAACAGAACAAAATGCAGTAAGGTGCAGTAAGTGGTATCCAGCCCTGGGTGATAAGTACAACTATCTACCAATCAATGATTAAGAGAACAAATTCAAATCCGAAGTGGGTGCGTATGATACTATGGTTAAACATGTTGGCATCGCAGGTTGAAGATCTCGGGTTTTGAGTCCCTGCAAGTCCAGCTTGTTAATACCATGCTCACCACTCAACCCAAGGTGTAATAACTTGGGTAAGCTGAGGCCGAACAGGAAAAAATCATACCTTTCCATCAATTATCTAACCATGGCCAGTCTATAAGTGGCCGCCAGTACAGGGCCTTGGGCAGGGTGATCCAAGAAGTGGCTAATAGAAAGAGAAAAATTTCGAGGTATGAAAACAGTTTTATAGCCACTTCACTCGAGCATAGCACCCTGAACAAGGGCCCTGTCCCAGCAGCTACTTATAGACAAACTCGGCGCTAGAATTGTTGGAAAGATATGATCTTTTCCTGGCTCAGTCGGAGAAAAAAAAATCATTTTTCAACCTTTTAAAATTTGTACCGGAAACCACATTTTTTAGCCAATTTTTAAAAGGAAAGGTTTTCATTTTTATTCAAACAACTTTCTCTTTACTAAATATTTTTTAAATTATAATATTTTTAGAATCGGCAGACAAAATGCAAACATTACAACAACCTCAGATATGATCATTCATCCACTTATGACTTCATAAAAGGTTTTTGTTGCAATTTATGGTTACATGGGTCATTGCTTTCTTAAGCCCACGATTGATAGACTAGAACTTTTTAATGATTGTTTTGTTTGGGCTATACAACTATAGGATATGCGGCGGGTTGGGTCGGAAATGTTCAGAAAGTTAAATCTTGATTTTCTTAGGGTCAACAAAACTTCCCTGTAATTTTTTCTTTGGATAACTCAAAGCCATGTGTAAACCGATATCATCTGAAGATTTTGATGCCCAAATATTGCTCAGTGCCTGACGTAACATAAATCTAGTTTTCTTCCGCTGTCCGATCGTTCTGGATATTATTTTTTATTTAGGTTGTAAAAAAGCTTCAAAACCATCAATACTGCCTATTTCATAGCAGTATTGATTGATTTTGAATATATTTTTTTTTTTCCGCAGTTTGGTTACCTACCAGGCACTCAAAAAAAATAAATTTTTAAATTTTTTAGTCTCATAAAATGTTAAAAGTTCTTCCTATAAAAGTCATTTTTTTCTTTGAGAGTCCCGAGTAGGGCCGAGCATTCTGAAACGGTTTGAAAATTTTTAAATCGACAAAAAGAACATATCTAAGCGCTTACATTCATAGTAAAAAACTGTACCAGGCAGAATGTGTGAGAACTCAGAATTCCTAAGAAAACCGGTCCCAATAAAAAATTATTTAAGCGAGGCGATATCTTTTTTTAAACCTTAATTCAATGTGATTTTTACTCAAATGGGGAGATTAGGCAATTAACCGTCTGTATCGTCCACTTTTTCAAGTATGACATTTTTAAACAGGGGCAAAGGGCTTCAAAGTAATCACCCTTTTAAGCGACAAAATCAGTTTCAAATTGATGAAATGTCAGTAATGAAGCCATGTTTAAAAAAAAGTGAAACCGAAAACGCTATTCCATCATCATATACAATTACGACGCCGCAGTAGCAATAGATAAGCTGACAACAAAAGTAAAGTCTGCGTGGGAAAGGCATGCCGAGATGGAAGGAATGATGTAATGGAAAATGTAGCAAGGGTGCAAATAAGGATTTCTGTATGGGAGTACCCAGTACTCTGTGCTCCAAGACCCGCAAGTAGTTTGAGATGGCAGTTTTGTATAAAAACACAATTTACTTATGTTTTGTATCAAAACACTTCAAACTTTGGAGCTTATTAATAAGGACTTTATTATATTGATTGAATTTTTTTTATAGCCATTCTTAGAGTGGATCACCCTGTCCAAGGACCCTGTAACTGCGGCCACTTACAGACGGACAATGGTCCACGTCATCAGAAGCCATCAATTAGTTTTAAATGATTGTATTAAATTTCTTTAGAAAACATTTTTAAAGATCCGGAAATACTTCACATTTTAATACCTGGGGTGGTTAAATACTTCAATCAATAGACATTCATACCTGAGTAACAGAAGAGAGTGATGATCTCGTATTTAACATGTTCTACGTCCCCCATGGTGTAAGATATCGAATCGAATAAATTTTTTACAGAATCAATCGAAAAACAGGAGAGCATTAACAAAAGAAATCGAAATTCCAATATACAGCTTAAAAAGTAACATGAAAAATCACATTAAACTATGAAAATGATAAAAATTATCATTATTGGCTGATTTTTATAATCGTTGCAGGAAAATCGTGCATAGAAAAAATTACTGATTTTTTTCGAATAATGCCGGATGCAATTCTGCAAATCTTATTTTCTCCAAACATCGGCAACATAGGAATTAATACCACGCGGCGCAGACTAGCCAGATAGTTAGCACATACTGGCTACATCCCACACTGGAATAAAATGGGTTCTGAGACCTTTGAAAATTCAAATTCACCAAAATGCAAAACCACAACCCAAACGCAAATTAAAGTTTACCCACAAAGGATCACCCCAACCCCATGACACCCCCGTATAACAACTCAAAGATTCCAACACACCACCCCGTCACACAAAAATTGCAATATCTCAAACTATCTTGCCCAACTCACACCCCATGTTGCGAATGTCCTACAATCAACTCATTATACACCCCATCCAAGTGATCTTACCAGAATATTTGCTCACCCACAAAAAACAGTATTTTGTACAAGCATAAGCATTATAAGGAACATACCTCAATGACATACCAATACGACATGGTACAAAGCTTGATAAAACCAAAAAAAATAATGATACTAAAGAATTATCCAATTATAAACAAGGAAACTCAAATTGAAGAAGAATGTTCTCCGATATTAGTATCCGGATGTCCCTAATACAATTTAAAAACTATACAGGTAAAAAAAATAAAATGAGAAACTAAACCAGAATAACCCCATACAAATCATGATCCAGCGATGGTAAGTAAAGCATATAAAAAACTTCGCTTTATCATTATTCGTGATTGGGTTAAAACTAATCAGATATTATATTTATTGTGTCAAAAAATTGAAGCCAACAGAACTGAGGACTCAATTCACATGGAGCAATCCTATCCCGAGCCCCATCAATACTCAACAAAAGTTCTAGAATTTTCAGCAGGGGAAGATTTAAACAGGAACTCTCAAATCGAGAAGGAAATTCTCAAATTTCAACTATGTCCAGGATCAGAATGGCAGCTACTCTGCTAGTTAGACACCCGAAAAAAATGGTTTCCATCAGAAGAAAATTTAACAAATGAGATACATGTCCTCTGATATAGATGTGCCTAGAAGATTTGCAAGTCTCATGAGTGTCACTGGTAACAACAAAACATCATAAAAAGGTAATGAAATCACAATAACTGGCTATGAAATGAGCAGTATTGATGGTTATAAAACTATTTTTTTTATCCGAAAAAAAAACAGCATGACAGATTTGGGACAATCGGAAAATCCATTTTCTAATCACCCAACTCGGAATGTCTAATAAGAGTTGAAAACTATCAAGACATCTTGATTCGAGATGATTTCACAAGTGAACCAGATCGTATTACATACCAGTAGCTTGTATCAGACTTATGTGAAACAATGTGAAATTTAATTTAATTTTAAAAACCCCAACATGAGACTCGTTTCAGGAAATTACAAATGTATGTACGTAAGCATTCGACAGGTCTTAATTACTTCTTCTCCAAAAGGTATAACTCAATGGAACAGCCAATAATCATTATTCGCTTTTTATCATAAGTTATATCTTGTTTTTGCCCTGAAGAAAGCTTAAAAATATACTTGTATTTTTATTGTGGTAAGAGAATTATTTTGTTTTCGTTTTTGACTTAAATACTGGCACATAAAAATCAGACGGTCACAAGTACACAAGGACCACCTGCAGTCTTTTGACATAGTAATGTTGATAATTTTTTTGACTTTTTGTACATCCGAGAAAAAGACATGAACATTAAGAACATCTGAAGAAAAATAAAATTCCAACAGCCCTCTGGGACCATAAATTAAGTAAATTAAAAATTAACTTGTCTTGAAAAACTTTTCACACCAAGATAATCTATTATCACGATGCTGAGAGAAATTTAAGCTATTGCCACAAACAAAGAAATCGAACTTAATTCAATCAGGCCATCCAACTTCAAGCAGACTTAAATGCTTACTGGTCCCTTTAAAAATGTCCAGTAATACTTACTCCAAAAAACTAGTAAGGGTAACACTATAGTCATCATGCGTTCTGCCATCTGAGAACATTGTTTCCAGACAAGTGGGTCAGTGCTTTGGCCTGTAAGGGTACCATTATTTGATAACCAGAACATAAGAGCAGTCATGGAAATAAGCTAAAGATCTAATATATACAAAACAACAGTCTTAGAATACCCAGACGAAGGAAGGTTACATCTATGAGTGAGAACAATGAAAATCAATCATAAGACTTAATTACAATCCGAGACCAAGAACAGAAAAGGACAGATAAGATCGAAAAAACTCATCACACATAGTATAAAAAAATAATACATATCTTTAAAAAAAAATTGGCCATAAAATGTGCGACTTACTTAAAAATTTGCTGATTATAGGATTAGCATCAGAACCAAATTTAGCCGGGCTTTAGAATAGTTTTCTAAACGAATTTTCTACATGGCGTAAAAGGGTGACATAAAAGGAAACAAAAAAGTGGTAGATGGTTTTATGATTGTCCAGGGCAGACACTTCACCATGTAGATCAGTTTCCATTTTGAACGTTTTTTCCGTTTAGATTACAGTGTGCTGGATACATATAACTTTATAGAACTTTTGGCTTATTAGGTAGCCGTTAGTTGTAACCTTATGGGCACCCGTTTTCCGGTCGTTGCTTAGAGTACAGTATGATAGAAAAAAAAGCTATGAGAATCGTCATCGGAATGAACAATTTAATGATTTCAACTGATATGTACTTTCCCATTTTAGTATCAGAAACTTTAGACAGAACGAAGTCAAACCAAACATACTAAAACCTAACACATATTTCATATAAGTATATACATCCACAACATTCCTATAGAATCATATCAATTATTAACTAGAAGAAACACCGGCCACGCGCTGCTGACAAGCACAAAACATTCCTTATAAAAAGCATCATTTTGACAAGCATGGGCCACACATGACCTTGCTAATAAGCAAGGGTTTCATGTTGAGGCTCATGACTTGGACAAAATAAAATGAAGACACTAGGCGTGGAACTAGAAACATAAGAGGTCAATAAAACAGTGCCAATAGTATTGACATGAATTGATTATTAAAATTAAAACGCCACAGGGTCCCAGTCTAAAATATTTCGATTCAAATTTGAAATATTTCGAATCATAAATTTAATCGAATTCGGTTTCTGCAACGATACGCAATCAGCAAAATGATACTTTTTTAACCTTTTTCAAAAATAAGTGCGGAATTTCATGATAAATTCTAATCCTGATTAAAGAATGATCATTTGTTTCATTATTGTACGACCTTCTTACAAGAATATTCTGATTCGAAAAAATTATTCGATTACGATTCCGAAAGCGACAGAAGATGTTCGATTTTGGTCACTCCCTTGAACACTGACCACAAACGACTAAAAAATATAAAGATTTTTTTCTTCGTAGAATCACAAACATGAGCACTTTAAAATATAATAGTTTTATGCATTTGCTTGACAAAATGATTACCTTTACATGTGTTGTTTGCTAACCAGGAACATAAAGAGGTCAAAAAACGTTAGTTATTATGTATGGAGATGATTAGATGCTGTGTAGACGACTTCGAATCCCCATATATTTGAAATCAAATCGTGAATCTGTTATAAGAAACAAAAACTTGTTAAGTGAACTAAGAATGATTTTTTAATTAAATAACGACGAAATGCAATCGCTATAGTGGGTCAAAATTTGATTATTTTTTTAAATCTTTTCGCCGTTAGAAAATATGAAAATTTTTTGCTCTTTGTGTGAATTGAAATACACTACAAAACTATAATTTTTTTTATATTCACGACAGAGACAAGTAGTTATAATAGTAAAAAATGGTAGTCAGGTAGCCGAAAAAAATTAATCGAATCAGATTCGAAATCCAATTGATTTTGGTTATTGCCCCCTCCCGAAAGATGATTTAATAATTCAAAACAAATTAATCGTAATACGAAACACAGACCACCAACAAAACAATTCCAAGAACAACGTGGGATTTCAGTTGAGTGTTTTAATCAATGGGCAGGAACGTCACCGATATAAGTGGACCAATTTCACTGTGCAAAATAAATCAACACGATCTGCCTTTTTCACAAAAACTGTAGATAATAAACCTTCATTAGTATGTGAATATAAATGTGGTTGTGTGGCAAAAAAATTTGTGCAATAAAAGCGTTTAAAACCGAATGCTAGTTTTTTATTTTTTTCATTTTGGGACACTGCTTCTAACGTTGGTTAGAGTGAATTTCACGAAGTAAAAGAAAGAAAAAGCCCCTAGAAATATAACAAATAATTTAATATATTTTAAAATAATTTGTAGATATAATCTTTGTCCAAAATTTCTTTCCTCCTTGTTCTTTTTATTTTCTATTTGGACATTGCTTTCAACCTTAGTTTAGATGTGAATATCAAAGAATAAAAGAAAGAAAAAAAATATCAAACCTCCTTTGAAATAAAGCTAATATGTAAGACCATATTAAAAAAATGTAGATAATATAACTTCTGTCAAAATTCAACTACCCTTGCAGTTTTTTTTTTTTCATTTGTAGACATTGCTTCAAACCTTAGTTAGAGTTAATTCCACGAAGAAAAGAAGGAAATAGAAGTTTCAAGACTTTTTGATGAAACAACAAAAATGAGAGTCTCCATATTGAATTAAATAAATCTACTACAAACATTATCATCTCACATCTAGTATTAATTACAATGGTCCAATTAGCATATTTTGACGGTCAGGTTACAGGGGCTGAAGGTCTGGATACAGGGTAAATAAAACATGACAGATTATATTTAAATAAACATTGCAATCTTCATTGATGGAAGAAGCTTGCTCGATAAAAACACTCGCAAAGAACAAGCCTTTTTTTCAAAATAAAAGGTTTAATGTAAACACGGCCAACCAGGATGGCAGAATCTTTATTTTTCTTTCCGAAGCTCCCTAGTAAATTTTACAATTTACTACAAAATAGCATGTTGAATGATATGTATGGGAACTTTTTTGTCAGATCCAAAGAAAATGATATTGTAACAAGGTCCTGTATACACTGTCACACCTACAGAACATGCCAAAACGAAACAAGCCAGATAATAATCAAAACAACACAAAAAAATATTTAAGAATCTTACAAAAAATTATAGATGTTCTCACAAACAAAGTTATAAAATCATATATAAATGTCCATTCCTTATCTTATTCCCAACAGTTTTTGCCCAAGGGCTAAAAAAAATATAAATAACATTTTTTATGCAGTTCTATATCTAAACACATAACAGATATGTGTTAAGAGCTCTTTACTTGGAAAAATAATTAACGGTAAATAAAGTTATGCGCCATTGATGGATCGAACTACCAAGGTTACGTCCCATCCCTGAGGGCCATTGAATTCAGAAATATATATTAAAACAAATTGGAAAAAACAATAAGTTTTGAAGGTGAAATTGGTTTTCCGTTTGTTCCTCATAAAAAGTAAATCTTTATCGTGTTAATTTCATCGGTTAAAAAATGAAATGACCTGTTTTCAATAAAAATAAACCTTTGAATATTATATATAATCGTTTTTTTTGGATTTATTGCACTGATGACCATCGCTTCCAGTAACAAAACAAATAATTCAAAACCTTAAAACAAGTTTACACCCAAGAGAAGATGTGAATATTTAAATTATACTTATTTTTTTTTTTTACCCCCCAAAAATCCAATTTAAATTAGGCCTTGTAGGCGGGCTTTAGAATAGTCCTAACGTAATTTTTCCTGCATGTCATAAGAGGCGACTAAAAGGAAATTAATGTTGGTAGATTTGTTTTTACCACCACCCAGGGACATAAAACCACTCACTTGCACTTTACCATAGCATTTCAGTTCAATACGGATCGTTTATCCACGTAAATTGCAAGTTTGTTGGAACAACATTAATGTAGTAGCTCTTTGCTATTAAAGGCCAGTTACTATGGCTCCTTTCAGGCACTGCTTTCCGGCGCTCAAGAAGTGAATTTCAAAAAAAAATCATTAAAGACAAATAAGAGCAAATTATCGTTTATCTGAGCTATGGAAACATTATTCCTTTCATAAATAAATATTTAAAAATATCGTTTGTAGACAAACTAGTAAGGAAAAAACACTAGATTGGCACCAACCCAAAAAGGAGACTTCTGATACTTTTACAAAATCCTACTAATAACAGAATAAATTTATTTTCAGACCTTACTACGTCAAAAAACAATACTTTAAAATAATAATGAATGAATAACCGTATCAGGAGTGGCGCCAAAATTAGGTAACTTTGGTGTCAGAACCGAATCGAATAAATAATATACGAATCAAAAATAATGTAATGTCAAATTGTAATAAACAAACCAAAGACATCTTAATTTACTGAAAAATTCCACTTATTTTAAAAAAATACTCAAATTTTTATTTAAAAACATTTCTAATTTGTTAGCGGAAATCGAATAGAATAAATAATATAATTACTCGAAATATCCTGATATAAGCCCTAAAAGTTTTTTTAAATAAATAAATAATTTACCAAATGAAAAAAACCACAGATGGATGATTTAAAATTGTGCAAAAACTGCATGCGGCGACTAACATTTATCCTGTTGTTTTTAAAAAAAAAAAAAATATAATATATAATATTAAATACAACAGTACGATAATTTTATATTACACGAAAGCAACAAACATACCGAGAATAGGAGCATAGCTTGACAGATATTTTCTGAGGCTCTCCTTGCCTCGAATTCGGAGAGTTGATTTCTCTCATATTTTCCTCGTCCGAGAGACTCTTGTTCGGGCAAGCCCTGATAACTCGTAGTAAGTTAAAGCCTTTGTCATCCAGTGCGGATCTGACCATGGTACTTTATCTGGTAAATGAAAAACTCAAAATCTTGCTGATACGGGGGTAAATGTGTGTTTTTAAACAAAAAACTTACTTGAATACGAGGCCGGAATTGACTATGCTTGAGAATCAAATCTAAATATATGCTAAACAAACAAAGCTAACTTTTGAAAAAAAAATACATAATTGGAATATAATTTACGTTATGACAAATTGCTCTTTTACTGCAATGATTTAGGAAATTCCTATAAAAAATTCGATTTGATTAATTTCAGACGTAGCGATCGGCGAATCAAATATATTGGATGGCGTTATCTGGTGATCAAGAAATTTTATATTCAAAATGGTTTTGTTACGTGGGGGCTTTGTTTTGGATATTTTCCTTTGTAATCCTGCCTGTAGCATAGATTTCTTATTTACTATAAACACTACATAAGAACGATGAAAAAATTGTGATCTCAGCGAATTGAGATGGATTTGCAAGTGCTCAAATGTCAGTGTTTTAGATAGCTCTTCTCCCGACTCGGCCCAAGACGGCAGAATGTCAGTTTTCTTCGGGTGTCTGAAATGTTAAATGTTCATTTTTTTCGGATAGACAAAAAACCTTCAAAACCTCCAACACTGCAATTTCATAGAATTATTGGTTATTTTTAAAACCTTCTTAAACAATTATAGCATTGCCCTCAGTAACTTGAAAGGGATGTGTTAAAGCTTTCAAGCCAACCATGAAATGTCACCCATTTGCTCTCATTATTCTTCCTGATAGAACCAGTTTTCTTCGGGTAGGTGCCTCAGTAGGAAAATTGCATTCTGCCAGTTTGCTGGTCGGCCAAGTCTAACCCTAGTTAATTGTACAACTTATCACACCACGTACCTACTCTTTTCCTCATCGCTCTCTGGATTCGTCCCCAATCGGGTTATCAGGTTCTACAGGCATAATTGAAACCATCTGTTGTTCGTTTATATCCTTCTTCAGTTTACCTAGGTAACATTTTTTTTCTTTTTTATTTCCCCCCCAAAATTTCGCTCAGAGCATGGGTTGCAGGAGACAAATCATAACTTGTAAAATTCTCCTGAATGAAGCCACCAAAGTGCCAAAAATCTACTTCGGATTGCGGGAATAGGAACTATGGAAACCCCATCCCTGAGAGCAGTCTTAATAAAAGGGAGTTTTTTAAATCCATGAGGACCAATACGATCTGGAAAGCAGTGGGGTGGCAGGGAACTTTTTTTTATTATTTAAATTCCACTCAGAGAAAGGCCACAGGAGACATATCATACTTGACAACTCTCCTGTAGGCCACGAAAGTGCAAAGAAGCCTACATGCATTCCTGGAGGTCTTTTAACACGAGTTTTAAAAGCCTTGTAGATCAAACACAACCATCAGGGGAAGCAGTGAGAAGGCAAGGATTCCAAAGTTTAGAGATTTTCGGAAAAAAACTTGCATAAAACTGTTCGTGACATTGTGGAACCTCCACAGTGAGTAGGTGCGATTTGGTAGCCAATCGTGTTGACCGATTTAA